>WNHD01000940.1:0-48905 GCA_011057455.1 Ganaspis sp. Gsp50
TGTGTTAAAAATGGTCCCGGTTAAATATTTTGTGTTAAATGAATAACACTTTCTTGTGTTAATTCGACATATTCACATTGTGTTATTTTTAACACATGAAAATGAGTTAAATTTACACAAAAAACTATTTGATTCTTTCATTAACTTTCTAAATGTGTTAAATCAACACAATGTAAATGTTGAAATTGAATATTAATTGTCAACTATCTTATATTGATTTTCAACTGTTTTTTCTGATTCCACTTAACACTTTTTTTGTGTTAAAATTTAACACGAACATCTTGTGTACTCATTTAACAGAAGTCCTTTGTGTTAAATTAACACAAATATTTGAGTGGACCGTTTGGGACATGTGATTTGTGTTAAATTCAACACAAAATTTTTAACTGTGTAGTTATGCTTTAAGCTTATAGTTTAATTAAGGCCCCTATCTTTGCGATTTATCCTTGTACGAGTATTATATATTCATTTTTTACTAATTTTTAATTTAACATCATAATAAACTATATAATTCAAACAGGAAAATTGTTTTAAAAACCTGTAGATGGAGAGGAATGTTCTCCATCGAAGAGAAATACTCTTCTCTACTCGATATCCCAGAGAGGTAATGCCTCACCAGGGTCGGTAGTCTCCGTGCGATTTCGGTGGCTACGACTCAAGTTGCACAGCGCCCCTACCAGGGCTACGAGAGTTAAATCTTTATTTGTGTTAGTGCTCACATAGTGTGAGCGCTTGCATGTGTATTAGTAAACAGATTTCTTATACATATATTCTTTTTAAATAATTTGGTGAATTATTTAAAAGTATTATTTTTTTAAAGTATTATTTAAATGTAGCGTGCAAGCTACATTTAAAATTATGTCTACTAATTTCCATTTGCAAATAATTTACAACATTATAAATGAAATCTTTTTTGTGCAGGACAGGACTTAGAACTCTTTTTAAAATCGATTTAACATCATTCACCATTTCTTCTATTTTTGAAGAGGCGGTGCTTTTATTATGAGCTGGTTCTAAAACAATTTGATTCATTACAGTCTTGCAATCTTCGCAAGATTTCAATGATTTCAGTATGGAAAATGCAAATGGCAGCGTTCTAGAGACGTGTATCATGTAACTGCCATGTGAGTTACGTTAGGCTAACATCAGCGCACCTACCAGTGCTACCGGAACTATTCTTGAATTCTGGCCACTTTTGTATTGAGAGTCGTCGTAGCCTGATGCCTCACGGGCGGCTCGTCGAAGACTGCCTAGAGCCCTGCGGAACACGCTTCTTTTATGCATTCGGACGAGTGGAGCCCTCACCAATCATATTCGTGCCGCGCTTCACTCGCGCTCTGATTGGTCGTCTTGGATCAATCTTTCAGTTTCTCAGTATAGGTCGTGCACGCGTCTCAAATTTCGCGAGGGTGAAGAATTGAATATCTTTACAACACGTTTATTACTGTTTTAGACAAACTGTACCTGGGCCGTTGGTTCTTGACAAAATTTCCCAAAGTCTAAGGCGTGAACATTTTTTATTATACCAATAAAAATCTAACCAATCACAAATCCCAAATATTTCCTCCTACCAAATTTTTCGCAATACCCTTCCTCTGGGTGGGAAAAATGACTCGGTACCCGGGTTGCTCTCTTGGTTCTTTGAACTCAGTTTCCTTTTGGTCCTTTTTGCCTAACATTAGTTTTTCTTGTTCTCTTCCGAAATATAAGATTTTTCTCGAGGTTCAACTTCAAGATTTCGCAGTTGTAAAGACTGAAAACGCGATTTCTTGTTACCCGAATAATTCCTCAGGAAACCTTTAATTCGGATCTGTAGCAGGAACTTATTGTTGGATTAACTCGATCTAACCATTTATTGAAATTTTTGATTTTTTATATTTTCGTCTTTTTGAAGGTGGTTTTATTGTCGAATATTAACAGATTTTCCTTTTACGTGTTTTCTTATGTGTGTGTGTTTGTAGTTTAATATTTTTTTCTATTTTGTAGACGTAATTTTCTTATGTAGGTACAGTTTGTTTGTCGCGAAGTGCATTTTTTGCCGCTACCCTTATCAAGTTAGTCATGATTTACTAAAATAAAAATATAAAAATTGTAGAAGAATTTTTTTGAATATATATATATTATCAAAAATGTGGAAAAAAATTACACTTACATTTAAAAATTATTCGTTTACTTTTTAAAATTTTCTAACCTCAAAGAGTTTATTTTTTTCTTATTTTGAGGAGACATTATTTTTAATAAAAAATGTACATTTAAGAAACTAAAAGTTTATTTTAAAAAACAGAATTTATTTTTATAATATTTACTATTTACAAATCAAAACTAATAAAAATATATGATGATGGTATTTACCCATCATCATTTTTCTCAATTGTACTGTAACTTTAGTTACAGTTTACATTCTACAATTAATCTTGTACTTACAAATTAATACTTTATAAAGTAAAAGGTCCCGATCAAATAACGCGACCGACGCGCGAACTTGTCTGTTTCTACTTACAGTGTTAGTCAAACAAAGCATTAGTTTACGTACTTCGTCTGACCTGCACTGTAAGTAGAAAAAGACAAGTTCAAGCGTCGATCGCGTTATTTGATCGGGACACTCAATTGTGTATTGATAATGTAGAATTACCTAATCAATGTAAATTACAGGGTTTCTACAATTTCTTCTCTTCAAAATTCCATGAGTTTTCCATGATTTCCATGAATAAAATAGAAAAATTTTCATGATATTTTTTAATGCATTTTTTCATTAAAATAAGGAATTTTTCAATATTTTGTAAGAATTTAAATTACTTTTGAAATTATGAAGGTTTTTGAAAAATTATTTTCTATAGAATTGAATTACTCAAAACCATTATTTTAAATTTGAAAACGATTTTTTAAGTATTTTCAAGTGTTTTGAAATGTCTTGAAGTATTTTTAAATATTTTGAAGTATTTTTAAATATTCTGAAGGATTTTGAAGTAGTCTGAAGTATCATACTTTTAAAATATTTTTAAAAATTGTTATTTTAAAATCTGCTTATATTTTATTTAATATTTCAAATACTAATATTTTTAAATAGTTACTTTGAATTATTTTAAAGTAATATAAAGAATTTTTAAGTATTTTAAAACATTCTAAAGTAATTTTAAGTATATTTAAATATTTTTAAGCTTTTTAAAAAATATTTTAAAGTATTGGAAAAGAGATTTTAAAAATATTTTTAAGCATTGAGAAGTATTTTTGGGAAAAAGTTTGAAGTAATTTGAAATATTTTTAAATATTTTGAATCAATGTGGATTATTTTAAAGTAGTTTTAAATATTTTGAAATATTTAAAGAAATTTTAAGTAGTTTTAAATATTTTGAAGTATTTTAAAATATTTTGAATCAATGTGCAGTATTTTAAAGTAGTTTTAAATATTTTGAAATGTTTTAAGGAAATTTTAAGTAATTTTAAATATTTTGAAGTATTGGGAAGTATTTGCAAACATTTGATGTAATTTTAAGTATTTTTAAATATTTTAAAGTAGTTTGATGTATTTTGATATGTTTTTTACATTTTACATATTTTGAAGTATTTCAAAATATTTTGAAGCATTAGGAAGTGTTTTGAGATATTTTTATGACATTTTAAGTATTTTGAAGCATTTTAAAGTATTTTGAATCATTGGAACACTGAAAGAAAATATTTTAGAAATTTCAATAAACGCATTGTACTTTTTAATATAAAAGTAACGATTTAGGGAAAACGGTAAAAAATGAGAAAAATTATTTAATATTTTTATACTAATTTTTCTCATTTTTTACCGTTTTCCCTAAATCGTTACTATTATATTAAAATGTACAATGTGTTTATTGAAATTTCGGTAAAATTTCTTAAATATTTTCTTTCAGTGAAGTATTTGAAAATATTTTTAAGATATTTTAAGTATTTTTAAATATTTTGAAGTATTTTGAAGCAGTCTGAAGTATTTTTAATTTGTTTGAACTATTTTAAAGTAATTTTAAGTATATTTAAATATTTTTAAGTATTTCTTGAAATTTTGAAAAGTATTTAAAAATTTTGAAGTTTTTTTTGTAAAAGAAAAAAAAAGAGTCTCCGAGTGACACTCGTAACTCTTCAGAGCTTGGTACCACCTAAGCTCTTCCAGGTCTGAATGGTAACACCGCTTGCTATTAAATGCTCAATTCACGCGGTGACGTTGAGTATATACAGGTGCGGCGCTTGCGCACTCCGAGTCACGCGCTGATTGGACGGTATTGAAATACCAGGTTAACCTTACAAGCGATTCCCCTTCCACAGCTCTCTGGATCGAGGGCCCGCAAACTCACGGACCACGCAACGAATACTGTTTTACAATATTGGTACCTAATATATGTGTGTTATAAAGTTAATTTTTCAATATTTTGTAAGTGTTAAATTATTTTTTAAACGATAAAAGTTTTTGCTCTTTGGCCTATAACAAAAATAATTTTCCATAGAATTTAAAATACAAGGACATTTTTAATATTTAAAATAAATTAAAAATATATTTCTAATAATTATTAAACAATTATATTTTATAAATTCTTTTTCGATAAATTCTTTCCTTTAAAATTAATACCCATCTTGAAGCCTGTGGCTTGATAAATTCATAATTTGATTGAAATATTAAACAATTACTTTAAATAGTATTAGCCAGCATTTCCTTCTTTTCAATTATATGCCTAAGGATTTTTAACACTAATATAAGAAAAAGCGCACCTATCGGCGAACGAATTATACTTGCCGCGAAAATTTAAGAACCAGAATATTGTAAAATGGGTTTTCAAATAAAAATGGAAATACGCACTGTTTTTATAATTATCCTCTGAAATTGAATGACGCAGAAAATTTGTATAAAACTTAACTTTATTAATAACTTAACTTAACTATTTATTTAAAAAATTCTAATTTTCTCATTAATCCTGTCGTCGAATACGCGTTCTTGATTTGGTCACCGTATCAGGACATCGTATGATACGTACGATATTTTATGCAACAAAATCTTGTTGTTTTATACAAAAAGGGAGGCCAACGACAAGCGTGTTGATCAAGCCGAGCTTGAAGCCAAGAGTCTAAAGAACATCGAACTGACACTAGAAATGCAAAAATACTTGAAAATCATACCTACGAGGATCGAGAAGAAGTTGTTTGCGAAGTTGGAATGGATACGTGAGTAAAATTCACTTTTTTACGAATAACGAATCGCTTTAATCGCCTTTTTTTTAAAACCACACGTTTTTTCAACTGAGTGACACTCTAAAAAAAACACTTGAGAAATTTTGCCCCGTATGTATCAATTTTGCATATAAATAGTTATTTACAACCCCTTGTATTTTCAAAATGGGAGCTATGCTCAAGCTAAAACTTCTTTAAAATTAATGTCCCTTTATATAAAGTACTTTGGCATATGTATCAGTTTAAAATTCCAATGCCCAAAAATGGGTTAAAAAACAGGTGATTTTAGCGTCACTCTTTCAAGTATAGTTTAACATTTTTAAGTTTGCGAAAAGCTAAATAATTCATGAGGAAAAATACATGAGGGTAAATGCAGGGGTCCCGCATGGCACAGCCCTCACTATCACTTAGAAAAAATTTCAAAGTCCAAAATCTGATTTCTTTTTAATCTTCAAAGTAGAAATTCATAATACCGTAGTTTAAAGCAAAACAGAATATTATTCTTGGAAATAAGAATGAACTCTTTATTATTTCACTTAATACACCGTATTCTTTAATAAGCTCAGTTATTCAAATGACTTTAACATTTTTCATAAGAATCTCAAAAGCCACCAATATATCAGTTGGTTAGGTACTTGATTTTCAGGTTCCTAAGATCGAGCCGCCGAGGGACGATTTTGAGAAAAGACTAGTTATAATAAAATACCCTAAAATTCGTCAATTAAATTCTCTTGCATTTGTAGTAATAATAACATTCTTTATTTAATAAAAATTAGCAACAAACATTGCAAAAAGTAATAATAAACATTTTGGTTTAGTGAGGTCAAAAACGAGGGCAGAGATGGACAAACGTGAGGGCGCCAGCATGGATCGCCCATGTAGGCGCCCTCGTAGATTAACATACATAAAACTTTCAGTAAAGAAAGATTAATACTCATTACATTCTGTAAACGTTACAGGACAAAAGGTCCAAATTAAAAGGTCCAAATTAAAAGGTTCAAATTAAAAGGTCCAAATTAAAAGGTCCAAATTTAAAGGTCCAAATTAAAAGGTCCAAATTTAAAAGTCCAAATTAAAAAGATCCAAAACTTAGAAGGTCCAAATGACAAAAAGTCCAATAACTAGAAGGTCCAATCTAAAAAGTCCAATAATTAGAAATTCCAAAAGGTTCAAAATCTAAGAAATTGATTTAGAGGAACATTTGAACATTCTGTTGTCTTTTGTTTCAAATAAAGTCAAGGGAATTACCGCAATATTCGTTCCAACTAATGGAAGAAATTATTTTTAGCATAGTCTCTTAATAAGAAAGCTACGCTTAAGAAAATCGATAAACAGATTACGTAGAAGCAATTGGCCATTATTTAAATTTTTAATAATCTATATATTCAAGTAAATTGCTTTATGTATTAATCTAAAATTTTTACAGATATTAGAGACTTTTTTTTATAACGTTTTATAATACTTTCAGAACATATTAATATACATTTTTTTACAGATTTTGGTGATACATGATTGGCTACCTCCACGTGGTGTGTCTTGGAAACAATGTCCTTGAAATTATCCACATTTCAATGACATTGGCCAAATGCCAATAAATATTGTAAATAATGACCTTTCATCTTTATTTTATAAAATGGACTTTTTGTGGATCTTTTGACGTCTGGACTTTATGGCCTTTGGACTTTTCGTCCCTTGGATCTAACGGTTTGGACTTTATGTCTTGGACCTTTTAGTTTGGACCTTTTGCACTGTAATCCTCAGAAGATAAACAATAAAATACAAATAATGTACAGTCTCTGTAAAATATAAAACGGATTACAGTAAAAAAGGTTCAAACTAAAATTATAATTAGTATAATTTTTTGTAATTCATACTATTTTTATACGCAGAGATAGATTAAAATCATAATTTTTGTAACAATCTTTTTAAAATCAAAATCATTAATATAAGTATTTCCATTTCAGTTCACTTTACCGCATAATAAGAAGGAAATCGATTAAAAAAAGACTATTTTTTTTATTTTATTTATAATTTATATTATGTCGTATTTATTTGCTCTCCTTTTTACAAGTTCGAGGTTACAATCTCTCTTACAATAGCATAATAATTAACGCACTTAATCTACTATATTACAAACTATTCTACTTAAATCTACTGTCTATCTATTTACATAATTACAAAATCTCTCCCTTCAGTGCCGGTCTTCCGTTTCCTAGCTCTTACCTCTTTTTCCTAATTCAGTTTTTTAAAAAATCTACTTATTTACCGTCTTCTTCTTAGCCTTTTTTATCTCCTACATTCTCTCTTCTCCTCTCCAATTTTTTCTTCTAAATCTCTCCTTATCCATTTCCATTTATTATCCAAAAATATTACACTGGTATATTGTAATTTTTTATAGTATAAAAATTAAATTCTTACAAAAATTATAATTTCTGAATTTTTGATTTTTAAATTATCAAATGTCGATAATTCAAAAGCGAGAATTCGTGATTTAAATGAAGCTTTTCTTATCATAAAGCAAAGTGAATTAAAGACGAGATACATTTTTTAAATTAAGAAAAATATTGAAGAAAAGAAAATTCGTTAAAAAAAGTGTAAGAATATTACATTTTCATAGCATTAAAAAAAGCTTGAAAATAAGAAAAGTAGGTAACGGAAATTGTTGAATAAAGTATGTAAAGGAAGAAAAATAGTTGAAAATGTAGATTCATTTGAAGAAAATAAAGGTAAAATTAAAAAAAAATTGAAACGAAGGAACTGAATAATTTGATGAAGAAATTAAAAACCGATAATTTTAAAGCGCTTGAATGTAAAATAATATTAATATAATATAAATATAATATAAATATAATAAAAATATAATAAAAATATAATATAAATATAGTATAAATATAATATTTGTATAGTATAAATATAATATTAATATAGTATAAATATAATAAAAATATAATATAAATATAGTATGAATTAAATAAATTATTAAATGAAATAAAACCATCAAAATATTCAGAAACTATAAACAGCTAAAAGATGCATATTAAAAAAAAAGTAGAGAAAAAGAACATCAAATTACCAACATAAATCATTTTTTAAACTGAAAGCAAAAATAAAAAAATTACAGAACTTTATATGTTATAACAAATTACATTTTTAATGTCATAAAAAATTGGAAAATTGTCACTTATTCTATAAACTACGGGCCAAAATACTTTATGAATGTCAATTGAATTCTTTCGATTCAAAGTTCCAAATTTTATTGAAATCGGTAAAATTGTTTACAAGGATATTCTTGTGAATCTTTCATTAAAATGAGTGTCCTAAGAAATAGTAAAACAAATCATGTCCTGGACAAAATTTTTTTTATTATTTTTAGTACAAATTAAATTCTCCAAACGATTCTTCTGTCAAGGGGGGATAATTTTTGTAAAAATTACCCTCTTCCTAAAAACTATTTTCAAAATAATAATTCATATAAATATTTAAAAATAATGAAACATAGATTTAAAAATCGCAATACATAAAAAAGATAATTAATGCATAAATTTAAAATTGTAATACATAAATTTAAAATTGTAATACATAAATTTAAAATTGTAATACATAAATTTCAAATAGTAATACATAAATATAAAAATAGTAATACGTAATTAGAGAAACAGTAAAACAAATAAAAAAAACAGTAAAACATAAATTAAAAATTATCAAAAAATGCAATTAAAAATAATAACCAACAAAAATTTTTAAAATAAATTCTAATAAAAATTTTAATAAATGAAATAAAAATTAAAAAGTGACTTAACTAGATTCCTTTATAACAGAAGAAATGTTAAAAGCTTAAGTAGTAGAGAAACGATTTGGTCATCCATTCATGGAAATCATTAACTATATTTCCATTATTTTAAAACATTAGCTATAAAACTGAAATCGTAAATTATTTTTTTCTAGACTAAAAATATAATGCAATATTATTCTTCAGACCAAAAGCCACAATATTTTACATTTAAATATAATACTCTAATTTTATTATAAAGACATTAATATTTAAAAATTTTTAAAAACTAACATTATACGTTTCTAAATACTAAATGAAAAAAAGATTAGAACATAATTCGTTTAATAGAAACACTAAATGTTTCTGTATTGATTCAAGTAATGTTACTGAATTAATTTTTTTTTAATTTACAAGAATTACTTTTCTATTTCTGGAATATACGAGGAGAGAGAAAGATTCTGAAAACATGGCTCCGATCATTTTGTTATTGTCCACCCTCTGTGTAAATTGAAATTAACGATGTTTTCTTTGGATTACGGGAAGATTTAGCTGAGATTGACGTACAAATAACACATCCATAAAAAGAGCGAGAAAAGTGTGTAAACTTGAGTGAATTGGTGGTTATACAAATGACAAGCGAAGCGTTTAACACTTGAACCTTTGGAAGTATAGATAACGATAATTCGTTCAGACTGCAATTTGTCTGACTACAAACCGTATTTTTCTACTTTCGCAATAACTTACGTTACGCTTCAGAGCCCCTACATATACCAATTTCAATATTTACCTTGTCACCATAAGTTTTTCAGAAAATTTAATAATTTTGTTTTTGCTAAAAAGGCGGTGAATTTGGAAAATATTTCGCGGTGTACTAAATTTTATTTAAATCAGCATTCTGAGAGAAATCATTAATCATCATTAAATCGTCTCACAGTGGTCCAACAGACACTTTGCCGCCAGGGTACCAAATTTTATTGAAATCAGCATTCAGTGTCAAATCAGCGTTTAGCGTCAAATCATCATTCAGTAGCTAATCATCATTCATCAGTATCGAATCATCATTCATCAGTATCAAATGATCATTCAGAATCGAATCATCATTCAAAATCGAATCATCATTCAGAATCGAATCATCATTCAGAATCGAATCATTATTCAGAATCGAATAATCATTCAGTATCAAATCATTAATTAGCATCAAATCATCATTTAGCGTAAAATGGCCATTTATAGCGTCAAGTTACCATTCATTGCACAACACTGCACACAGTGGGGTTTTTTTTCAATTTTAGTCAAAACCTAACATCCCTGGATAAAATTGACTAAAATGAATAACTCTTGGACGAAAATAAAGCTAAATAAATGTAGAATAAGGAAGAATTATAAAGAAGTTGCGATCTTATTTTTTTGGCAGAGGAAATATGAAAAGAAGTTATAGTATTTTTTGGAAAAATATTACAAATTCAAGTATAAACACTGGAAGAATTTTATAAAACTTTACAAAACTCAATATTTGTAATCTTCTGAGGTCGATAAACTAAAATATAATTTGAATTAAACATTTAAAAATGGCGAATTCAATATGGCGGACTAAATTTACAAAACAACCTCCGATGTTTATCAAACTACGTATTTAAATGATTTTTGGGCCGTGGAATCCGAATACAATAAGCAAATTTAAAAATTCAAAATGGCGGATGCAAAATGGCGACTTAAGTTTCCGAAAACTATTCGGATTTTTATTAAACATGGAATTTCAATGTTTTTTAGGTCGTAGAATATTTAACTATAGTGATTGCGTTTATAAATTCAAAATGGCGAATTCAACATGGCGGACTACATTTTCAAAAACCTCCGATGTTTATCAAACTACGTATTTAAATGATTTTTGGGCCATAGAATCCGAATACAATAAGCTAATTTAAAAATTCAAAATGGCGGATGCAAAATGGCGACTTAAGTTTCCGAAAACTATTCGGATTTTTATCAAACATGGAATTTCAATGCTTTTTAGATCGTAGAATATTTAACTATAGTGATAGCGTTTATAAATTCAAAATGGCGAATTCAACATGGCGGACTACATTTTCAAAAACCTCTGATGTTTATCAAACTTGGTATTCTAATGTTTTTTGGTCCGTAGAATCCGAATACAATAATCTAATTTAGAAATTCAAAATGGCGGATGTAAAATGGCGACCTAAGTTTCCGAAAACTATTCGGATTTTTATCAAACATAGTATTCTAATGTTTTTTAGGTTGTAGAATTCAAATAAAGTATAATTGAGTTTAAAATTTCAAAATGACGGATCGAATGCATCGTATTGATTGTTCAAAAACTATTTAGGTTTTTCACTTATCTTTGTATTTTCATCGTTTTTAGGTTATTCTAATGTTTTTTAGTAGTTAGCATTCAAATACAACAAATATAATATAAATAAAGTATATACTTGTTCAGAAATTTGTAAACATAAAAGTAATTTCTATTTGTTCAATAAAACTCTAATTTAATTAAAATTTTGACTTTTTAACCTAAAAAATAACAGAATACCAAGATAAAAAAATATACGAACATTTTCCAGTTTGACGTAGGTTGACTCATTAAATTGTAGGCATTTTACATTTTTAAATTTGTTTGTTGTATTTAAATTCTGCATCATATAAAAGACTAGAATACCAAATTTGCCAAACATCGAGGGTTTTTTTGTCAATGTAGTCCGCCATGTTGAATTCGCGATTTGGAATTTTTAAACGCAATTACTATATTTAAATTCTAGCGCCTAGAAAAACATTAGAATACCGATTGATAAATTTCCATAATTAATAATTAAAATACCGTGTTTGATAAAAATCTAAATAGTTTTCGGAAACTTAGGTAGCCATTTTGCTTCCACCATTTTTAAATGTTTAACCCTCTTACAGTTTAACCCGAGTATACTCGGGGTAATACTTTACGTTTTAAGATTTATAACTTATTAAACTAAAATTTTTATAAAGAATTTCCATAGTAAAAATGAAAGCTAAATAATTATTTTTGTCATCAATATAAACTTCAAGTTGTTAAAAGATTTTTTTTACACAGTTATACTATGTTCAATTGAAAATTCAAAAAACAGATAATCCGCAAGAGGGTTAGTTCAAATTATATTTTATTTCATCGACCTCAGAAGCATACAAATATTTTACTTTAAAATAAATTTAATTTCGACAACCACATCGAATTAAATTTAATTTACCATCATTCGAACTCAAACCAAGAGTTCTATGGCATCTAATAGAATTTATCATTATACAAATATTGAGTTTTGTAAAATTTTATAGTCTCCCAGGGTTTATACTTGAATTCGTGATATTTTTCAAAAAATGACTAACTTCTCCCATGCTTTCTCGGCCAAAGAATTAAGATCGAAAGTTCTCTATAATTTTCTCTTATTTTACATTTATTTAGCTTTATTTTCATTCCAGAGCCATTCATTTTCGTCAATTCTATCGAGAGATATTAGGTTTTGATAAAAAAAAATGCATAAAACCGCAATGTGCGCCGTGACAATACTTTTCTATAAAATGGAGTTTAAATTCAACCAATATGCAAATCCAGCTCTTAATTATGATTCACGTCGAATTGAATAATACTAACCGCATTCCATTGCCCCCATTAAGAAGTTGAATTTTGCATTCCAGGTTCTAATTTTGAATCATTTAAACTAACTTTTGCTCAGTTTATTTTTGAATGCATCCACAATTCGGCAGAATTCCAATTTGAATGCGTTTATATTTCCTCGTTCCAATTTCAAAGCTTTCAACTTCAAAGCGCATAAATTCCACTGAAGAGACTTTAAATACTTGATTTACATGTCATGTCTTTTGTCTGAAAATTCCCTTCTTGTAATTCAACCGAGCCATGTCGAATTTGTAAATAGAAGTGAAATTGAATTTATTCCTGACTTTGAATTACTTTCAGTTTGTCTTTTATATTTTACATTTACACAAATAGTTATTATTCAAGCAGAAGAAAAGTTTAAAAAGCATTCCAAAAATGTATTTTTTAGAACGTTTCTGGAACATTGGAGAAAAATGTACTTAAAGCGTTTTAAAAACGTCCATGGAGCGTTTCAAAAAGTCCTTAGAACATTTTAAACAAGGCTTCCCTATGAGGAAGCAAAAACGTTCCAAACTTGGCCCCATGGACCATGTTTTAAAGACGTTAACAAAACATTTTTAAAACGTTTTAAGAACATCTTTTGTCTGGACAATTAATCATAAATTAAAATTATATGCTTTATGGAAAAGTTTTCAAATTTCAAATAACAAAATTTTTTAATTTTGAGAAAAGTTTTTTCAAATCAAATCAAACGAATTTTCTAAGTCCAAACTTCGAAGAAACTTTTCCATTTTCAAAAATAAAGGTTTTCTGATACCCAGAATTTAAGCAGTTTAAAAGTAAGGTTTTAAACAAATTTTTTATTTTTTTAGCAAGAATTTTTTGACTTTTCGAACAATTATATTAATTATAAGATTCACGTAACTAACAGCCGTTTATTAGTTTCTCTACAAGTAAAGTTGCATAGTGTAGTGGTAAGAGCGTCAGCATATAAAGTTGAGGATTTCAAGATCGAATCCCACCGGCGGAAAATTTTTTAATTAATAAATTTTGTAATATTTTTAAGCATCACGAAAAATTTTAAGTAAATTCGAATATTATGCGAATAAAATTAAAGAATTTCAAATAGAATAAGTATATCAAAATATACTTGAAAAACTTCAAAGGAAGTTTCGGAACTTTTTTGTAAGGTTCTTAAAACGTTTTTAAAACGTTCCGGAAGGTTTTTAAAACGTTCTTAAAACATTCCGGAAAGTTCTTAAAACGTTTTTGGAACATTTCGGAACATTTTTAGAATGAGTTGGTACCACAAAACCAGACATAAGACGTTCCGAAGACGTTCTAAAAATTTTTTCTATTACGTTATAGGTAGGTAGAATGTTCTAGAACGTTTTTGGAACATAAGCAAATGTTTTAAGAACGTGTTTATGTTTGGTTGCTCACTCGGAAGGATATACCAAAGAGGATTTAAACGAATATAGAAAGGGGTACAAAAGGGTATATAAATATATATATTAAAGGGTATAAAGTATATATAAGTGGTTTTAAAGGGATATAAAAGGATAGAGAGGTATAAACAGAAAAGGTATACAAAAAGGTTTAAAGGATTTACAAAGGTGTTCAAAAGCGTATAAAAGATCATACAAAAGAATATAAAGGTTATTGAAAAAAATGTACATGGCATATAAAGAGAATATACAAGAACATATAAAAAGGATATACAATGATATACAATGATACACAACGATATACAACGATATACAACGATATATAACGATATACAACGATGTACAACGATTTCAAAAAGAACAATACAAGAAAAACAATATGTACATTGCAAGTGTGACGGGAAGAAAAGAAACTGCTATATAAACAAAATTAATAAACATTCAGAAGCCGCTGGTGTGAAAAGAAACCTCGTTTTATTTAAATTACACATAATAAAATACTGAGAAGACATTTTTATCTTTCAGCTTATCTACCGAATCTGTGTAAGTACAAACATTATGTGGATTTTTAAAAACAATTCAGAAGTCCTGCATAACACGAAGCATTGTAAATTTACGTCGTCGTAAAGATTACGTAAATTTAAAGTCAATAAAAACTGGATTCAAGTGTGAGTTACGCGATGTTTCGAGATTCTTAGCATCTCGTTGTTTTTTTTTATCAAGCGAATTTTTCTCAAGTGCATTTTTTTAATCTTTGTTTCAATATATTTGTTTTTTCCTTACTTTGATTTTTTGCTTTTGTTTCCATCAATTTAAGATTGAATTGAAGGTTTTTAGTATTGAAGATTTGAAATACTAAAAATATTTTTTTTTGAAAACGGTGGTAAAAAGAGGTTAGCCACATGATTACATTTTTTCTAACCTCAAAGAAACATAGGTTTTTGGTCACTTTTGCACTGCATTGAAAAAAGTTCAATGAAATCAGAACCTTTCATCGTGGTTTTAAATTCAGTGGCTTAAATTACATTGAACTTTTTAATTCATTTAAAAGTTGACTACAAATGATCACGAACTTCTGCGCAGACTCAAATGTACATTGGAGTCACGAACTTTCTGCGCAGACTCAAGTATGTACATTGGAGTCTGCGCAGAAGTTCGGGATCATAAGAAGAGTACCATAAGGTGCTTTTTCAAAAATTTCATGCCATTTTATATCCGCCATTTTGAATTTTGAAAAATTATCGCAAGATTTATCGTATTATCAATGTTATTGAAATTATCTGGAAATAATTATCAACAAAAAATGTAGAAAAATGATTAATAACGAATAGTTTTTAACAAATAGTTATCAACAAATAGTTATCAACAAATAGTTATCAACAAATAGTTATCAACAAATGTGACTCGCTCTGAAAAAAGGGACCTTAGTAAGATAAAATTGTAGGTTACGTTTGATAAGAGTTTTAACATAATTAAATCCTTCTTTTTAATTGTCTGCAATTAAAAACAATCTTTCGTGAGCTTATAAAAACAAACTGTTTAAGAAAAACTGTTTTTGATTCTAGACAATTAAAGAGGAAGCTTTAATCACGTTATATTAGAACTATCATCAAACATAACCTACAATTTTCTTCTTCTAAGGTTCCTTCCTTCAGAACGAGTCACTAATAATTATCTACAAGTGACTACTATCAATAGAAAAAAGTAAATAACAATTACCTCGTTTTATATTACATTTGCTATCACTTTAACAAATTTACTTAATTTATTATTATACATGGTTTGCGCTACGCTATTTTAATTTTGAATCTTAACATCTCTGTTTCCTTCCGAATGGTCGACACTCGATAACTTAAGAACTAAAATATACAAATTTCTGAAGCAATTTTAATCGTTATTTCCAGTATATAGATGACTTTTCTCGATGGTTGTTATTGTTGTTCTCAACGCACTCACACACCTGAAACTTTGCTCACCTTTTTCAACTCAAAAACCGAGAGCTCTAAGGCTAGGTAAAAAGCAAATTTCAGGCGTAAGAGGATAGTTGAGGAAAGTTGAAGGTGTGCATTTTCTTTCTTCAGTTGTCTCACTTAGTTTCCATGTAATCTGCAAATTTCCTTGAAAACAATTTCTTCAAAAATTAACAGTTTTTATATATTTCGATTTAGTACAATAATACAACAATCTCAACTGTCTCAACAATCTAAAGGTACTTTTAACTCTGAGATAACAAAAGCAAAAACTTTAAAAGAACATTAAGAACGTATTATTATAATTATTGTACAATATTTAATATTATATCGGAATGGAGTGTCGCGCACGTAAATTTCAATGCTCGCAACAGGTTATGGACCCAGAATGCTTTTAAAGCGCCGCTCCGCTCTGATAATGCACAGTCTCGGGCATATCTTTTCTAATGGACCCAAACGAGCGGAAAACTATCATGGCGCTATCTAGTTCTAGTCTTTGATATAAAAATACTTTTATATGAAAATTAGATATCAGACTTAAAGTTCCCAAGAGCGAAATGCCAGAAGTGTTAATACGGACAAATATTGGTGCATTAACAGGGCTTCTACCAATTTTTATTTTCACAAAATTCCAAGAGTTTTCCACCATTTCCATGCGAAAAATAGAAGAATGTCCATTATGTTATGTGATGTCCATTATATAAAAAATTATTAAAAATTATTTAAAAAATGATTTTCTTGTAAGAATGTAAATTAGGTTTTAAGTAATGAAAGTTTTTTAATGCTCTTAGGCTCATTGCGAGCATAATTTTCTACAGAATTAAAATTACTAAAGGTAATTATTTTTCATTTTAAAATCATTTTAAATATTTTCAAATGTTTTTAAATATTTTCAAGTATTTTTAAATATTTTGAAATAGTCTAAAGTATTTTAAATACTTTTAAAATATTTTATCGAATATTTTAAAAAACTTATATGTACTTTAAAATCGTTTTACACTTAAATAATTAATACTTTAAATACTAATATTTTTAAATACTTTAAACAATTTTTATGTATCTTTAAATATTTCTTAATATTTAAGAGTAATTTTAGGTATATTTAAATATTCTGTAGTATATTTAAATGTCTTTAAATATTTTAAAGTACTTCAAAATATTTTGAAGTATTGGGAAGTATTTGAAAAAATATTAAAGTAAGTTTAAGTATTCCCAAATATTTTGAAGTGTTTGAAAGTAGTCTGAAAATTTTTCAAGTGGTTATTAGTTATTTGAATGTATTTTGGAGTATTACAAAGTATTGTAAAGTAATTTTTAGTTTATTTAAATACTCTGTAGTATTCTTAAGTGTTTATATTATTGTGAAAAGTATTCAGAAACTATTTAAAGAGAATTTAAATTAATTAAATATTGTAAAGGATTTTTAAATATTTTGACGTACTTTAAAGAATTTTAAAGAAATGTAAAGGATTTTAAATATTTTGAAACTATTCTAAAGTAATTTTAAGTATAATTAAATATTTTGCAGTAATTTTAAGTGATTTTAAATTTTTTGTAGTAATTTTAAAATATCTTGCAGTAGTCTGAAGTAGTTTCAAGTATTTTTAAATATTTTAAAGAATTTTTTAGTACATTTAAGTATTTTAAAGTAGTCTGCAAAATTTTGAAATAGTTCTCAGTATTTTGAAGTAGTTTGCAGTATAGTTTGAAGTATTTTAAAGTATTGTAAAGTATTTTTAAGCTTTTTAAAATATTTTGACGCATTTTGATGTATTTCAAAGTAATTTTTTGTATATTTAAATATTTTGTTGTAATTTTAAGTTTTTTAAAATATTTTAAAGTATTTTAAAATGTCTTGAAGCAGTGTGAAGTATTTTAAAGTCGTCTTAAGTTTTTTTAAATATTTTAAAGGATTTTTAAATATTTTGAAGTATTTTAAAGTATTTTAAAGTAATTATATAAGTGATTTTAAATATTTTGAAGATTTTTGAAGTATCTTAAAGTATTGTAAATAATTTTGAGTATATTTAAATCTTTTGCAGCAATTTTAATTATCTTTACATTTTTTATAGTAATTTATAATAATTATATATTTAAGTAATTTATAAAAATTATATATTTAAGTAATCTGAAATAGTTTTATGCAATTTTAAACAATTTTTAAATGCATATATATTGAAGTATTTCTAAGTAGTCTGCAAAATTTTGAAGTATTTTGAAGTATTTTGAAGTAATTTTAAATTGTAAAATTGTAAAATTGTAAATTTGTAAAGCAATTTTTAATATATTTGAATATTTTGTAGTAATTTTATGTTTTTACTTCCTCATAGAGAAGCATTGTTTTTGATCCGATTTTCGATTTTTCAAAAATAGTCTAAATCAACTCAATTTCACCTAAAAAGCTTAAATTCTGAATTTGAAGCCAATGTCCAGATGTACGTGTGTATGTGTGTGTGTGTGTGTATTTGGTCGTTTTTTTGGACTCTCTATTTTGAGAACGCTTTGACCGATTTTAATAAAATTTGGCGCAATTATTACACTCATAAAAATAAAGTAACTGACACTAAGAATTTTAGAAGTGCTTATTCAAAAAATTTTGAGCACACTTTTTCCTTTAAAAATACGATTCATTTATTAAAATTTTCTTCCGGATAAAAATTTAAAGTAACGAAAGACAATCTCATTCCTTGCATCAAGACGAGTCGATTGGCCTATATAAAGTATATATTTCACCAAGAATCAAAGGAGTAAATGACAATTTGGTCTAATTTTTGACAATTAAAATTCGATTTTTTTAATATAATTTTTAAACTTTTAACTTTTTAACCGTAGTTCCTTCTGGAAAAATGTTCTACATTAGAAAATTAATACATAAAGTATATATAAAACCAAAAGTATACTATATATACATAAAGTATATATGAAACCAAAAATAGATAGGGTAAATGACAATTTTTTCACAATTTTCACGTATATTTGAAGTTGCATTTTATTATGTAACTTTTGAAATTGCTATTTTTTATAGATAGTTTCTTTGAAGAAAATGTACTACCTTAAAATACAAATCGATTTATCTATATACAGTACCAATTTAATAAAATAAAAAATTAACTCTATGAGGAAGCAAAATGTTCATAAATGAACACGGAAAAAACTATCCGGTTGGAATAACTGGAATTCCGGTTAAGCCTCACTTAACATTTTTTTCCAACCATTTTTTAACATTTTTTTATTTTAACCGGAATTCCGGTTAAATTTACCGGACGTCCGGTTAAAATAACCGGAATTCCGGTTAAAATAACTGGAAAAAAATGTTAAGTGAGGCTTAACCGGAATTCCAGTTATTCTAAAATATTTTAACGTATTTTGAAGTATTTCAAAGTAGTTTTAAGTATTTTTAAGTATTTTTAAATATTTTAAAGAACTTTTAAATATTTTGCACTATTTGAAAGTATTTTTAAGTAATTTTATGTAAGTTCAAATATTTTAAAGTATTTTGAAGTATTTGGAAATGCTTTTAAATATTTTCAAGTATTTTGAAGTATTTTTAAAGTAGTTTTAAGTATTTGGAAATATCTTAAAGAAATTTCAATTATTTTTAGATATTTTGAAGTATTTCGAAGTTTTCTTCTGTCAAAGAAAGTACATTGTTAATTTTAGTAAAACTTAGTAAACATCATAAAGTAAAGAATAATATAAAGAAAGAAATAAGAAAGAAGAAGAAGAAAGTTAGAAATAATAAAGAAATTTAATGTAACTCAAGTTCGGAACGTTCATATGGACAAAATATTTTCTTTTCGTTTTAAAAATACGCTTTTATAACGAAAATGGACAATTGTTTTTAAACAATAATAGCGTAAAAGTTAATAATTGTTACTTAAAATAATATGTTAGGACAAATCTGAATTTTTAAAAACAAATGAATAAAAATTTCGTCCATTTGAACGTTCGGAACTTTATTTGCATGAAATTTAAGTCTTCTTTTTTGGATTTATAATTGCTAACCATCACTGCCAAAAACCATTGATATTGAAGTTTGCAACAGAAAATCGCAGTCAAAACTACAAAAGTCTGCCAAGTACTTTCTACACAGGAAAAGCCAAATGTTAAATTTCAAGATGAACTTAGATTTTTACAAGCATGTCTGTAGGATTCCAATTTATCTCTGAATTTAACAGGTGATGCATTGAAAAATAACATTTTATTTTTACTGTGTACCGATACTCGGCGCTCTGACCAATACTGGGCCAATATTGGGCCGTTTTTAATTTCGCTCTTAGGAAATTATGTAAAACGAAAATTAAAAATTGCAAAAAGAAGACTGAGAATTGCGAAATGAAAATGGTAAATGGTAATTACATAAAGCTGGAGAATGACGGCCTACAAACGAAGTGTGGATAGAGCTTTACTTTCAGGCACTATATATGTATAGGTATTCGAAGTAACAACTTTAAAGAGCTTTCATTCGGCCAAACATTTCCATATCTCTTTTGCCTTTCTCTCTCGGCTCTTTTCGCCCTAAAGCATTACAACTGACTTCTAACTATTACGAAATAATGTCGGTTTCTATGTTTGTATTGTTGGCAAAACGGCAGTAAAAGAGCGTCAGTGGAGCGCGTCACGCAATATACAAGTTAAATGCGTGTGAATTCATCTGTAATACGAACACCATAATCTCTCGAAACACAGCAAAAACATCTATCCAATTCCTTCTTGTGCCATGCGCCTCGCATAAAGTTGCGTCACAACCTCCGCTTTGCCTCATTATGTTGCACATTCTTTTTCTTCCCAGAAATTAAGGAAGTGAATCAGGATAACGACAGACAGAATGTATACTGAGCAATCTACAAGGACCAATCTTTTTCTTACTGAATGGCTGTTTGAAAAAAATACAATGAGCAGAAAAAAGAAGAAGAAAAAATCACCAATTCAATTACCTCATTAATTTTAAACAA
This sequence comes from Ganaspis sp. Gsp50, assembly GCA_011057455.1. Lineage (NCBI taxonomy): Eukaryota > Metazoa > Arthropoda > Insecta > Hymenoptera > Figitidae > Ganaspis > Ganaspis sp. Gsp50. Next base: position 20,934 of record WNHD01000940.1, read on the forward strand.
ACTATTATAACTTCGAGAAAGGCTAATACAAGTGGATTTTTATCGTAAACGCCTACAGTTGCATCTTACAATAAATAATAATATCCTGTTACATTCCATCCTGGGATTTGTGTTAATGACTGAATTAACTGCTCTTTTGTTTTTAGAGTCACTGCACTTTAACTTTGTCAAAACTGTACTCTGTTTCTCATTATTGTTCATTGATTAACAAAAATTGAAATTGAAAACTACTGATTCAAACAAATTGAAACAAAAAAAATATTGATTCAAACAAATTGAAATACAGAATATTGATTCAAACAAATTGAAGTAAAGAATATTGATTCGAACAAATTGAAATAAAGAATATTGATTCAAACAAATTGAAATAAAGAATATTGATTGAAACAAATTGAAATAAAGAATATTGATCCAAACACATTGAAATAAAAAATATTGATTCAAACAAATTGAAATAAAGAATATTGATTCAAACACATTGAAATAAAAAATATTGATTCAAACACATTGAAATAAAAAACATTGATTCAAACACATTGAAATAAAAAATATTGATTCAAACAAATTGAAATAAAAAATATTGATTCAGACAAATTGAGTTGAAAAACATTCATTCTGAAAAAGGTTTGGTTATGTATTTTCAAAATCATTGCGTCAATTTCTAGATTTTAATGAGTTTAATAAACCTACCAAATTTAATAATAATCGGTAAAAGCGTTTTTGAGATATGGTGTCCAGTTATATCAAAAATTTAATTTTAATAAATTTAAAAAATAATAAACATATATTACTTACTCAATGCATTTTTTGTTAAATATAGACTTTACAATAGGTCATTTGGTACGTTTCGATGCAAGGAGGAAGATTTTTTATTGATAAATTAAGATTTTTATTACAAAATCATTTTTAATCAAAACCGTATTTTTTAGAGAAAAAAGATCCTCCAAAATTTTTGGGTTAGGTATTTTTAAAAATTCTTGAGTCAGTTTTCAGATTTTATGAGTTTAATAACCAAACTAAATTTCATTAAAATCGGCCAAAGCCTTTTCGAGATATGGAGTCCAGAAAAAAGCAACCACACATACACACATACATACACACACACGTACATACACACACACATACATACACACACACGCATACGAATTGCCCTAAAACTTTGTATATAAGATTTTTAGATGAAAATAAGTTGATTTAAACTATTTTTTGTAAATCGAAAATAGTCACAATTACAATGCTTCCTCTATGCGAGGAAGCAAACATTAAAATAAAAAAAAGAAATTAAATAATTAAAATAGAAGGAAACAATATAATTCTAAAATAAAATATAATACACAATGTAATAAAGTTCAAAAATAAGTCAGTTTTATGAAAATAGAAATATTCTTTTAAATTACGTCCGCCATCTTGGATATTACATTTTGAATTTCAAAGAACTAACGTCAGATTCCTAATCAGTGACCCGAAAATCCCCAAGATGTCAATTAACATGGAAATAAAATACATTTAACTTTATGAATAGTGCCACTGAAATTCTATGAATAGTGCCACTGAAACTCTATAAATAGTGCCACTGAAATTCTACGAATAGTACCACTGAAATTCTATAATAAGTAGTGCCACTGAAACTCTACGAATAGTGCCACTGAAACTTTACGAATAGTGCCACTGAAACTCTACGAATAGTGCCACTTTTCTTTTGTTCTCCCTCGAGCGACCTTTATTTCCTTTCTGCAAATCTACTCTCTAAATTTGAATCAGTGATAAGTGTATCACTATTTTGAATCAGCGCATTTACGCTGAGAAACAGCGAAAATTTTGCTGAAACGTCAGCGAATATTCGCTGATTTGAATAAGTGATACACTTATAGCTGAGAATCAGCGGAATTTCGCTGATTCAAATTTAGAGAGTACGGCGCTATTCGTAGACTTGACTGTACTTTTTTTAAATTTCGTCCGCCATCTTGGATCCGCCATTTTGAATTTTGAAGAACTAGCCTCGGATTCGTATAATCAGCGACCCAAAAAACCAAGTTTTATAAAAATACAGTTTTTTAAAAAAATACCCCCCATCTTGGATCCGCCATTTTGAATATTGAAAATCGGACTTAAAATTCATAATCAGAGATCCCAAAAATCCGTAAATTTAAGTTTCAGTCCATTTTAAAAGGAAAAAAAAGACATTTTGAGGTTTTAGCGACGTTTCTGTCAACACATCCAACTGTGACATAATTATTAATTTCATTACAGGGTCTGCGTGCAATAACTGACTCTGAATGTACACGCAACTTTTCTGCGCAGCCAGAATCTAGAGAGGGTAGTGATTTACACGTAGAGGCAGTTATTGCATGCGGAAATGCATAAAAACTACATGCATTGTAATTTTAGTACAGTAGTTAGAATTAAAATTAATTTAATCCTGCGTTTTATTTGTTTAAAATTTGGAAACAATTTAATTCCTTTGTTGTTCAAGAATTACAGTTTAATTCATTTGAATCAAATGGAATCACGCAGAATTAAAATCTTTTGAGATATGAATTTAATTAAATTCGCATTCTATTCGAAGCAATGTCATTTTCGAAATTTTGCGTAAACGTTTTAATCCATGCTCTTATTGCGGATTATAATCCATCCAGACTTAAAACTTCGATATATTATAATTGAATCTGATTGTGGACAGAATTGATCAAGATGTATAGGAACTATTTTTAGCAGTTTCAACCATTAATTATTAATTTCATTACAGGGTCAGCGGTATTCGTGAAGACAAATTGTTTATTCCATCGAAATTCCGAAATTCTCGAAATTTTACACCATCGAAATTCGTCTATTTGTAGAGTTTCGGTTGCACTTTCCAAGATTTTAGCTTAAAACCGATGGAAACTCGAAGCTTTCAATTTACAGCGCTTTAAAAGCATTTGGATATAAAAGTATAAAACTCGGGTTCGTATATTCTAATTTGAACTTCTTAGTATTAGGAATTTTTTAAAATTTACAATGCTTTTGCAATTAGATTTACAATTAGATTTACAATTAGATTTACAATTAGATTTACAATTAGATTTACAATTATGTTTACAATTAGATTTACAATTAGATTTACAATCAGATTTACAATTAAATTTACAATTAGATTTACAATCAGATCTACAATTAAATTTACAGTTAGATTTACAATTAAATTTACAGTTAGATTTACAATTATATTTACAGTTACATTTACAATTAAATTTACAATAACATTTACATTACATTTTTTAGATATAGATCATGAACTTTTTGTGCACTTTAGAAAATTTTGTGGAGAATTTAAATCGACATTGGGAAATTCTGTAAAAATGAAAATTTCCGATTGATTTGAGACACAGAAAAATTCTCGACATTCAGCACTTTATTCGATTACCATTAATGCCCTCTTGCAGGCAATATAAATTTCCGAGGGATTTTTTTCTGATTTTGTCTCCCGATGGAGATTCAAACAAGAGATATTAATTGCGTTCATTATCGGAAACTCAGAATTCCGGGAGAATTATTTATCAGTCTGAGATTATTTGATCCGTTTTCATATTCTTTTTACGTCCGCCCAGCAGTTTTCCAAGGAGAAAATCCAACCCCATTTCGCCATAAAAATTTAATACTCTGCGATATTGATTATGCACTTTATTGTAAGGGAAGGTCAATATCTCAAGACTATTAGCTGAGTTTCAATTTGATTCTCTCAAATTCATTGTCCCCTTTACATCTTGGCTTAACGATTTGGAAAAAGTACTGAATCAACAATTGGCCGATATTTTAATATTCCAATTCCCATTCAATGACAATCAAATAATCAGAGTTTAATTGAGTAAGAGAAGTTGACAATAAAAATCCTTCTTTCTTAAAAGTTAATCTTCTTTCCAGAATAATGTTCCTTTCCTATTATTTCTAAAAGGAACTATTACTTCTAATATAGTTCCTTTTAGAAATAAAAGTTCCTTTAGAAACAGCATAGTTACTTTGGAAATAGAACAGTTCCTTTGGAAATAAAGCAAAATAGCCAGATTCTGCGGCTGCGCAAGAAAGTTGCGTGTCAATCCAGAGGCAGTTATTGCACGCAGATCCTCAATTCATTTAGAAATAGTAGTTCTTTTAGAAACAGTAGACTTTCTTAAAAACAAGTTCCCTTATAAAGTTCCTTTCTGTATAGAAAATGGAAATAGTATATTTCTTTTAGAAATAATATAGTTCTTTTAGAAATAATATAGTTCTTTTAGAAATAATATAGTTCTGTTAGAAATAATATAGTTCTTTTAGAAATAATATAGTTCTTTTAGAAACAGTGGTTCTTTTACAGAAACAACGGTTTCTTTCTTTTAGTTTTCTTGAAAATAACAGTTCTTGGAAAGTCTTGGAAATAAAAAATGTATTCTTTAAAATATTTTTTAAAGTATTCTTTAAAGAATTATTTCTTTAAAAATACCATTAGAAAATATTCCGATAAAAACTCTTCTGGCAATGTTTGATTTATGAGTTTGAAAAAACTTTAGTTGCGAATCTGATTTCTTGTCGCTGTGTTATCTGATTCTATCAATCTCCGCGAATTCTGCGGTAGTCGACAAAATTGGAAACCCAATCCGATTAGTCCCATGGAACAATTGGAAATTTTTAGGCGAGATTTTATAACGCTTTCCGACCAAAGCATTTCACAAATTCGCTTCATTTTTATTATTCACATTGTTAAAATTGCTCTATATTGAAAAACAAAATTTACAAAATGAGAAAATCGGTTTTATTAAATTTAATCGATATTTAATCAAATTAGGGGTTTTTTCAGCACCCGTAAATTCTTGTTATAATATGTGCTTCATATATAGTTCAATCGATTCGTCTTTTAATGCAGAAAATAATTTCTAAATCAACTATCATTAAAAAGTCATAATTTTGAAATATATTAAAAAATAGAATTTAAAATGTCAAAAATAGTAAAAAAAAGTGCCAGTTTTCGATAAATTTCTGGAAATATAAATACTCTACATAGATTTCGGGTCACTGAATCCGAATTCGAGGTGAAAATCCAAAAGTTACTTCGCGTTTTCTTTTTAGCCTCAAAAATTTAAGTTTAAATTGTTGTAAAATTCGTAAAAACTACATAAGAAATGCAAAACTAACACTAATGTAATCTTTGAAGAATTACCTTTAATTTAAGCCCAAAAAACTTAAAAAATATTTAGTGGTTTCCGAGATATGACTCCAAACGTTCACGCATGTAAATCGGCCATACTGAGATTGTGTCTGAAAATAATGATTTTTAACGCTCAGTTTGGCCGATTTACATGCGTGGACGTTTGGAGTCATATCTCGGGAACCACTGAATATTTTTTAAGTTTTCTAGTCTTAAATTAAAGGTAATACTTCAAGGATCACATTAATGCAAGTTTTGCATTTTTCATATGCCGTTTACAAATTCTACAGCAATTTAAACTTAAATTTCTTGTCTTTTGAAGCTGGAAAGAAAATGAGAAGTAACTTTTGAATTCTGACCATGGATTCGGATTCAGCGATCCAAAATACTTAAGAAATGACTACTTTGGTCTGTTGGACAAAAAATTACTTTATTTTCTGGAACAGTGTAATTTTAAAAGTATATAAATAATAGAATTTTAAATGTGAAGAGTGAATATTTCAGTGAATATTTTCTCATAAATTTCTGGTAATATTTATTAGGTCAATCGATTCGTTTTTTAATGTAGAACATTTTTTCCAAAAGAGCTGTCATTCAAAAATCATAATTTTAAAAGTTATATCAATAAATATTATTATAAATGTGAAAAATAAAATGTATGTGAAAATAAAAAACGTTATTTACTGTATATATGAATTATTGGTAAAATAGAAACTTTATACGGGTCAATCGATTCGTTTCGATGCGAGGAATATGAAATTCTATCTTTCGTTACTTTAAATTTTAATCCGGGAGAATATTTTATGAAAAGAACCGTATTTTTTTAAGAAAAAATGGTATCAAATAGATTTAAATGAGTACTTCTAAAAATCCCTTTATATGAATCTCAGTATTTATTAGTGTCATAACCGCACCATATTCAATTATAATCGTTCCGAGGATTCTCGAGATACACGTACACACACATACATCTGAATATTTGCCTAAAACTTCGAATTTATGCTTTTTATAGACGAAATTGAGTCGACTTGGAGTAATTTTAGAAAGTAAAAATCTTTACAATTACAATCCTTACTCTCTAAGGAAATTAAATCATAAAAATGGCAAAAATGGCAAAAATGGCAAAAAATGGTAAAAAATGGCAAAAATGACAGATAGTCTTCCGAAAGAGACAACTTTCCGATTTTTTTTGCACTACGTATACTTATGTATTTTGAACTGCTAATTACGAAAATAATAGATAAAATTGGCGAATTTAACACACGTTTATAAACTGTTTTGCAAAATTGTGTGGTTGCTTTTTCTCGAGAATCTGAATTAAATAAATACTTAATGTGCAACTTAAGTACATTTTAATGAGGTCTAATAAAGTGCTTCTTTTCAGCTAAAAGATGCTAAATCGCGATATCCAGGACTTTTAAAGTCGCCAAGAATAAATTCCCCTGAATGAAGTTGTGGAAGGATCGTGAGAGTAATTACAAAGGGGGACGTGAAAAATCGAGTTTTCCCGCCTTCTGGGTGAATAAAAAGTCGACGCTAATGTCTTTTTAATGTCAGAGAATCAACACGAGCGTATCGTGTGCACTATTTGTTTCAATTCTACGACAATATCTCGCTTTAAGTCATATCGATGCTAAAAAAAGTGACTATCGCATTTCTCGCCAATTCAGCGAGTTACAAAGTTGACGTCAGCAGGCCTCTCACATAATTCAATTCAATTCGCTTAATTTTGCGAAAATTGCCAATCTTCCCAGGCAACGTCTTCGTCATCCCTCTCCACGTTTCTAGTCCACTTTTCCGTTCCACCTACTGCCTACTTTCCCAGAAAGCTATTCATGTTGATTAACCCAACAAAATATATCAAATTTTCCCGCAAAATTTCCCCAGCGCCATCTTCACGCAAACATTATTCCTACGGCCATAAACAAAATATTTCTGTTGATCAAACAAAATACATTTTTCGCAGCAGTTACACACGACGCTTTTTACAAAAACAAAAATTACATTTTTTTTATTACATGACAATTTTTTTACTTTTAGGTTCAATTTCAGGTTCAATTTTAAGGCGAATTTTACGAATCGAAAGTAATTTTGAAAGTGAAAATTGGAATAATTAATTTAATTAGAAGAAAGCAGGATGAGTCACGTGAGGAAATTATCTTGGTTAGAAGAACAAAAGTGTGAGAGTATTGAAAAAATAAAAAAAAGGGGATGCGTGTAATTGAGGGTGAATGAAAATGACATTTAATTAACTCCGGAGACACGAAAAATTATTTTGGAGTTGGTATAAGGCGTGGCACACTCCAACCCATTATTACGCGAACCACGATCACTAACACTCGCATGCCATAATTTTCAGAGATGAAAGTGAATGGAGGTAATATGGGAGTATTAAGTTATTTTTCATTCGACGACCCTTTCATGAAGTGGGCTGAAAATAGTTAACTCCGCACAAATCAACCACGGAAGTATTTTTCGTCGAAAAAAAAGAACTTCCATACAAAACGTAAACTTTCTGTTGAAATGAAAAAAGGAATAATTATTATCAAATTTTAAAAATCCTTTTATTATTATTGTTTATTTTATCATTTCTGTCACAAAAAGTCGACTGTGAAATTCAGAGTGACAGTTTCAGGTAAAATTATGAGAAAAAATAATATAGTCAGAAAAATGTTTGTTTAGTATAAAGAAATGTTTATTTAATAAAAACGAATGTTTGTTTAATAGAAACGAATGATTTTTTAATATAAAGAAATGTTTTTTAATATAAAGAAATTTTTGTTTAATACAAAGAAATGTTTCCTGCAAGAACTAATTGGTTTAAAATGAATAAAGTTGTTTCTAATAAACATTTCTTTGAATTAAATAAACATTTGCTTGGCCGTATATCAAATAAATGTTTGTTCGATTTAAACAAATTTTTTTCTCAGTGTAGTTATAATAACAATAGTAATAGTAAATATAGTAGTAGAAATAGTAATAATAATAGTAACAATAATAGTAGCAAGTAGCAATAATAATAATAATAATAATAATAATAATAATAATAGTAGTAGCAATAATAATAATAATAATAATAATAATAAAATAACAATAATAATTTCAAAAAAATGTCTCATTCAAACAATAAAAGAAAAATATTTGAATTTATCTGGTGGATTTTGTGAGTTGGGAATAATTTATTGGCGATGGTAAATAATAAACATTAAGTATTGGAAAAGATAGAGAGAATTTGTGGAATAAATTTTTAGATAAAAAGTCTTCTTTGCCCTAGGACTGAGAGTCGAGGCAATTTCTTATTCAAGGGTTTCGCCCGATGGGTTTTCACACGCGAAATACTCGTTTCTAGAAAGCCATTCGCTGGTGCCCCGTTAACTTGGAATCACTAGTGACTTCCGAACACAATAAAATGCGGACTCAGGAAAAAGAGAATATAAAAAAAAGAAGAGGGAGAAAAAGATTATTCTCTTGAAACAAAACCGAAGGTAAACAATGAAAAACTGAATGGCTCGGTTCCGAGAATGACGAATTGTTCTTTTCAGAAACTGATTTAAATTTAAGGAATTATCAACGCCTCGAAAAAGTCAGTTACACTTCTCATTCAATTGAGAAGGGAACAAAAAGTAAAAGTGAAAAAGAGCATAATGGGAGGAAAAATTAAAGGAGAGGAAAAGAGGAGAGAGGGAAATGAGAGACGAAGAGAGAGGCAAATAAAGGGAAAAGATAAATGAAAGAAAAAGAGGAAGATAAATAAAAGAGAAAGATAAAAAATGAGAAAGATAAAAAAGAGAAAGATAAAAAAAGAGAAAGATAAAAAAGAGAAAGATAAATATAAGAGAAAGATAAACAAAAGAATAGAAAGAGGTAAATAAAGAGAAAGAAAAAGATGAATAAAAGGAAACAAAAGGAAACAAAAGGAAACGAGAAAAGTAAATGAAGTAAGAAGAGAAAGATAAATAAAAAGCGAAGAAAGATGTAAATAATGGAAAAAGATAAATAAAAGAAAAAGAAAGAAAAATAAGTTAAGTAAAAGGCAAAGAGATATGTAAATGAAAGAAGAAGAGAGAAGTAAATAATAAATGAAGGGAAGATAAAAGTTAAAATAGGTAAATAAAAAAATGAGAAAGATGAATGAAAGAAGAAGAAAAAGGTTAATACAAAAAGAGAAAGGGAAATAAGAGAAAGAGGTAAATGAAAGAAAATTGATGAAGAAAGAAAAAGAGATAGATAGACGAAATCTTCTTTCGTATTTCTTCTTTCTTACGAAAATTTCGTAAAATGAAAGAAAGAAAAAATAAAAAGGAGAAACAAGGAAAAAAGAATATAGAAAGAAAAGAAAAAAGAAAATAAGCGGAAGAAAAAAATTGAAGGAAAAAAAGAGAAAATATAAAAGCAGATACAAAAAAATGAAAGGTTATTATTTGAATGAACGAAAAGAGAAATAAAAAGAAAGGCAAAAACAAGAATAGAAAAAAATTAAAGGTTCCTTTTTAATCCAAGACTTTAATAAAGGGGAAAAAATTAATTGACGAAACTGTATAGTTGAAAACCTATTGTTATTAAATTATTCTTATTCTTCTTCTTCTTATTATTATTATTATTCTTATTATCATTATTCTTATTATCATTATTCTTATTATCATTGTTATTACCATTGTTATTATCATTGTTATTATCATTGTTATTATCATTGTTATTATTACTACTTGCAATGTTTAAAAAAAACCATTCGAAAATATACTAACGAATAAAGGCATATTTGTAGACATTTACAAAAAAAAATGATGAAATAGATTTTGAAACGTATCTAAATAATAAATTTCAAGGTTGAATGTTATTCTTTTCGGAACAATGGCTCACGAACTTTCTAACGCATAACGTAGTGAATCTGAATGGTCTAAAAAATCAAAGCCTTGAAAAGTTCCTTTGTATCAAAGTTACAAAATAGTCTGAAACAGTTACAATCGAGTTTTAAAGCAATTTTAAATCGTCTAACGGACCGTTGTTTCTCTGAATTTAAACAAAATTTTTCCCTTTTGATTTTTAAAAATTTGGAAGTTTTACGCTCAGAATTAAACAAATTTTTTTTGCAAATTTATCAAATTATGAAAATTAATTGTGCATACATTTTCACGTCTTTTGAGTTGTTTTAAAAATAATATTCTTGATTTAGAATATAAAATGATAAATAATTCGATTTATACTTAATACGAATAAATGTTTAATGTTTTGATAATTTATAAAATAAAGTAAAATAAAATAATTTAAGTGTGACGATTTCCTGAAAGAGATTATATTTTCTACTAGAAGGGAGTTACTTTAGATTTGAAAGAATCAAGTTCGTGAATAAGAAATTTTCATTGGCTGCTTTCATTAAAGATTTCGTTTACTGCTCAGTAAAAAATTCAAAACTTACTAAAAGTTCTTCATTAGCTTTATAAAGTTGGGAACTTTTTATCAAACAATAAACGAAATCTTAAAAACTTTGATGTAAAATATTTATGACCTCTTCAAAAGTTAATGACATTCAATTAAACTTTTAGAAACTTTTACGAGAAGTACAGCCTCATTTTTTTACTTTTTTAAAGTGAGGTAAACTTTTAGATTTTTCTTCCTGACCCTTCAAAGAACTTAATCTTTAAAAGTTATATAAAATGCTGCTCATCGATAATCAGCAGTTGTAATTACCGAGTTGGCAGATATTAAAAAATTATACCTTTTTGACTAAATGATTAAAAAATAAAAGTGAAAAAACAATCTAAACAGTAATTTGAATAAAAATGCGTTCAAAGTTTAAAAATATATTTAGTCAGAACATGCATTCAAAGTATCTTGAATTTAAAAAAAATACCTGTGTTGGAAAAATTGAGAATTTAAAACTTCCAGTATTTAAAGACTTTATTTTTTTTTAATTTTTATTAACAATTGGTTTCATATTGTCATTAATATCAAACCTTTTTTCAGTATAGAATAACTTTCCAATAAACATACAATTTTCAATTCGAGACTTAACGATTTTCTTAAACTTTTTCTTGGAACATTCAAATTGAAATAAAATAAAACATAGAAAAATAAATAATAAGCTGGGTTAGGATAACGAAAAAGAAAAGAACAAGAAAAAGTAATGAGAAGAATAAAAAATGAGAGGAAAGAGAAAAGAACAATACGAAGAAGAACTAGAAGAAAAAAGGAAGAGAAGAAAAAAACGAGAAGAGACAAACAAGAAGAAAAAAGAACGAGGAGATAGTAAAGAACCAGAAAGAAAGAATGAGAAGGAAAGAATGAGAAGGGACGAAAGAGAAGGAAAGAATGAGAAGAAAAGAGAAGAACAAGGTGAAGAAAAACGAACAATAAGAGAAGAACGGTAAATGGGCAAAGAAAGTAAAGGAAAAACAGAAGCAAGTGAAAGAGTAGAAAGCAGGAAAATTATATAGAAAATGGGAACAAAATCAGGAAGAAAGAAAGAAGAAAATGAAAAGCAGCAAGACAGAATAACAATGTTAGTCAAAACTTAAAAACAAAGAAAAATATAAATGAAATTTATATTTAGGAATGAAATGAGGAAACAAAAAAAAAGAAATACCGGGGAAAGAGAAAGCAGAAATAGAAAAGAGAAAAAAGCAACGACAGAAATAAAGAAAATAATATAGTAACAACGAAAAGAAGCAAAGACTCTTAAAATTAAGAACAGGAATAAAAAGAAATAAAAAGAAGAAATACCGAGATTGAAACGAAAATTGTGAATAAGATAAGGGAGCAAAGAAAATAGGAACAAGAAAACACTTTTTAAAAACCAAAAAGAATTAGGAAAAAAGAAATAAGAACAAGTAAAGCACTGGGAACAAAAAAAGAACTCAGAACAAGAAAATAACTCAGAACAAGAAAAAATAAATAAGAACAAGAAAGAACTTAGAACAAGAAATGAACTTAAAACAGAAAAAGAACTCAGAACAAGAAAAGAATTCAGAACAAGAAAATGACTCAGAACAAGAAAAGGATTCAGAACAAGATGAGAACTTAGAGCAAGAAAGAAAAATGAAAGGAGAAATAAAGAAAAGGAGCAAAAAGCATAAAAAAACAATTGAACAATTGCGAAGAAAAAATAATCTGGAATAGGAAATGGAAACAAAGTATACAAGAACATTTAGGAAAAATATGAAGGTCAGGAACAGGAGCAAGAAAAGAAAGAAAAAACAGAGGAAAAAAAAGAACAGAAAAAATTTACAAGAAAAAGAAATAAAAAGAACAAGCAATAGAACAAAAAGAAATAAAAGCTAAAAATACAAAGAAAAAACAAAAAATAGAAACGAAGAAAGGAAATAAGATAGAAAAAAGAAATAAGATAGAAAGAAAGGAACAAGATAGAAAGAAAGAAACAAGATAGAAAAAAAAACAAGATAGAAAAAAAGAAACAAGATAGAAAAAAGAAACAAGATAGAAAAAGAGAAAAAGAAGATACAAAAGAAGAAACGAAGTTAGAAAAAGAGAAACAAGACACAAAAAAGAAAGAAGACAAACTAAAAAAAACATTAAGTAGGAACAAGAAACCGATAACAAAGAGTCATAAAAAAAACAACGCCAAGAGAAAAGAGACCAAGAAAATTAAGCATAATTTAAAAGTTCATAACTCATTATAGCAGTGTCCAATAAACAGTCTGGCACAATTCATCGAATGGAAACTATTTATTTACCGGAATTGGAAAACGAACGCATCAATTTTATGCTTACGTATATATACATATAGTGGAATATTTAATAACCGCGACTCTCGCAAATTGAGTCTCGTTCATTGCAGTCCGCGGTGTTGGGCTTTCAGGGTAAAAAGCTCGGCTGCGGCGAACCGTGAAGTACTCAGATTTCGAATTCCGAAGCATGCTGATATTAAAAATTTAATGCGGCTTTAGCTGATGCCACTATCGTTATACTCGCTTTGGTCCATTGCTCGAGTTACATCCAGGCATCGGTTTTCACATTCGCCACTCACCTGCTAAGCAACTCAGCATCTTCCGAGACTCATCTGAAGCGACAGGTCTCCCACGCGGCAATCCGGATTGCACTACATTCTCGTTCCTTCTTCTAAAATCTTGGAAAGGAAAAAAAAATCCGTCCGACCAGATTTAATTCCATCTATCCGAAACCAAAAAAAAAACACTTTCTTCATCATCCAAGGAAATCGAGTTAACACAATCCCGGAAGTGTCCCGCACGACAGGGAACATTAAAGAACCAACACTTCAGGACTAGGCACTTCTCAAAATAATTTTAGAAAAAAATTAGGGTCGTTTTTGTGGAAAGCATATGATTTTTTTTGTCATTCGATTTTGAATTTCGAAAAAACTGTAAAAAATCGAAAAAGTATAATGGGGAAGAAATTCTTGTTTCTCGTGGTTCGTTCGCGAGGAGCGCGAGCCGTCCAAGGACTCGGAAGACCTCCTTAGGATGGCAGTTTAAATGCAACTATACTGGCTCTGGTTTGGGTTGAGCGCGCAGTGCTAAAGTCGGAGGCGTTCGGGTGGAGTCGGGCGACTTCGGATCTCGTCGATATGCCCATAGACACTGTGTATATGTCTATGGATATGCTGTGCCATGCCATGCTATTCTACCCGGCGACGGAGATGCTAGTGGGTGGGGGAAATGGGAGGGGGAGGTGGAAGAATCGTGGGTGGGGGTTGCTGGCGTGGCGGGGATGGTGGGGGCGGCATTAGAACACGGGAATCGGGAGGAGAAGGGTGGCAGACGCGTGACAGAGACGGTCATATGGCGCCCGAGTCGGAATGGGGATGTCTTATGTCATTCTCCTACGCGCTCACGTAACTGGTGTCTCGTAAGTACGCACATGCGCTCATGATAAGATTCACAAGCCTTTTGTTTCCAATGGCAAACGAATCGGAAATGTTTTACGAATTTTGACATTCGTGAGGAGAATTTTAAGTTTTGTTACATGTGGTACAAAAGGTTACTTGAGTTCACTCGGAATTGACGATAGGTATTTTTAGAGAGAATTTTGTTATTAAAAAATTGTCTCGCAAAATTGTGAATTATGTCACTCTGCGTCATTTGTTTCTTCAAATTGACAGTTTAAAATATCGCGTCTGTGTTGTTTTTATAATTCTCCGTCAGAGGGCTCCTTTCAATCTTTCTCCGAAATGACATTGAACACGTAGGTATTAAATACGGGCCAAACTGAGCAAATCAGCTCAAACAGCACTCCGGAAGGAAATATCACAAGACAAGTTTTCTTAAAGAGAAAATAAAGTGGATTCACTTTTAATAACCTTGTTATTTACAAATTTTGAAAAGTAAAATTAATCAATTTAAAAATAAAAAATCTGTGAAATAATAAGATAATAATAATAAAAAAATTTTTTAATACTTATCGTGAGATGCATTTTGACGCATATTTATTTTAATTTTTGTAAAATCTTTATTCAAAAACTAAAAAGAAAGAAAGAGAAAATAAAATGGATTCACTTTTAATAACTTTGTTATTTACAAATTTTGAAAAGTAAAAGTAATTAATTTAATACAATTTAAAAATAAAAAATCTGTGAAATAATAAGATAATAATAAAAATTTTTTTTAATACTTATTGTGAGATGCATTTTCACGCATATTTATTTTTTATTTTTGTAGAATCTTTATTCAAAAAATTGACATTTTTGTAATATTTGACAACCTTTTTGGACTTTTGAGAAGTTGAGTTTTTTAAACTCAAAATGTTTTTCTTTTGACTGACTGGTGAGTCTTTTGTATTTTTAAAATAATTTTTGTATATTTTTTACGTTTCAATGATTGTTAATTAGACAAAATTTTGTTTTAGAATAAATTTTAAAGAGGGAGTTGGTTACAGCTCCGAAACGTTAAATTGTTTGTTAATTTATTAAAATTTGTCCTTGGTGGTCAAAAATCATATTCGAAAATAATAAGAATTTTTAATCTTGGATGGTCACTTTTATTTTTGAGTCTTGGCCAAACTTTGGTCGTTTCCGAAAGAGTTCCCAGAAGATTTTTCTGAAGAATTTCCAGAAAAGTTTCTAGAAGAATTTCCAGAGGAATATCCAGAAACGTTTCCAGAAGAGTTTTCAGAAAAGTTTCCGAAAGAGTTTCCAAAAGAGTTTTCAGAAGAGATGTCAGAAGAGTTCCCAAAAGAATCTTCAGAATAGTTTGCAGAAGAGATTTCAGAAGAGTTCGCAGAAGAATTTCCAGAAAATTTTCCAGAAGAGTTAGCAAACGTACCAAACAGTAAAGCAGAGGCTTCTAACAGTATTAGTGAGGCAGATAGATTTCTTCAGCTATAAACTTTTAGTTTACACAGACAAACCGTTTTTTTCAGTTTGTCGTTTCAATGTAGTAAGGTTTGCACCTGAATCAGCGAGAGCAGTCGCGGAAAAGTCCGGCGAAAACAATGTCGAGTTCAGGCGAATCCAGCTTCAAATATTTAGCAATTTTTTAGGCATGTTTTCAAATTTTTTTCAACCCAAGAACTTGGTTCGTATATTTTTCATGCTGCCAGTTGAGGAAAAATCTGTTAGTTTGAACTCCTGCCGGGCGGAGAAAACGGTACTTTTTCACGACTTTATGAAACTCTTCTCCAACTACAAATTTAAGTGAAATATTTGTTTTTGTTTTTGGAATATTAATCTCATAAAATGAATCACGTTCTTGAATATGTTGCACTGTCATATTGCATAACTCCTCCCTTCTACAAGCGCCTTAAACACCAATGATAAGAGCAAATCTATAAAATAAGTAGCTTTCGTGTGACCATTGACTGCTTTGAAATTTTCCGTGTTATTAGTATTTTTATGTAAATTTTAAATACACTAGGTGAAAAATGTGTGTAGTAAAAAATAACGAAATGGTGGGTAATGAAAAATGACTCTACTTTTGACCTTTCAAAGAAATTTTAGTTTTTTACATGTAGTTTTTGAAGCATTTGATTTCAAAAAAATTTTTGAATTTGTATTATAATCTACAAACGGTTGCGAATAATTGGGTACTTTAGTAAAAGGTGTGCCTTAAAAAAAGTACTTTTAAAAGATAAAACGTTTTGTTTCTTTGAGCGTAACTTTGATTTAAACGACAGTTTATTTAAAAGCACAATTTCAAAATACGTTAAAACCGTATAATTCCTTTTGTAATTGCTGGTTTTGCTATTTTCTCATACACCTGTAAAATGATCCAAAAAAATGTTCATCTGAAGTGTATAAACATGTAATTTATCATTACTTGTGGTTTTTTGCGTATAAGTATTTTGAAGTTAACACAAAATCGAGTCTTTCGCAAAAGTCTATTTTTTTTACGTTTTTCTTGAAATAACAAAGTTCAAATGAGTTGTGATTTCTAATAACCTATTTTCAAACGTCTAAAATAAAGAAAACAAAATGTCTTCATGTAATTTCATATTATTTTTCTTTAATAACAATTTCTTCTTTTGTTGTCTAAAATTTACTTATGAAATGAATGTATTCATATAGCTTTGTTAGATTCTAAAATCTTCAAACGCAACAAAATGAGAGAAAAAAGAAATAAAACTGAAAATAATATATTATATTAATTATAATATTAATTATAAATCGTTAAATTTCATAAATAATAGTTTGTATCAAATTTTGATCATGCTTTGTTCTTTGCAAGTGATCCAAAGTTTATTTCATGTCTAACTTTGGAAGCATTTAATAAAAATGAATTACATGCATATTTTCTAATTACGAAAAAATTATGAATAAAATGATATAATTAACACAGGTGTGTTCACAAATTTCAAAATTAAACTTTTTTTTGTCGATGTGTACAAGTTGTTTAGATTCACCCTTAAGTGATACTATAAAGAAATTGTAAATTTTATTTTGACTAGTGATTTAATAAATCTTTTATTAGTATGTTAACGTTTCGGGGTCAATTGTGCCCCTTCTTTAGCGATTTTTTGAGTTCTGTTTAAAAATATACAATATTGTAATATATAAATAATTTCGAGTGATTAGAATGATATGACTAAACTTTACAATATTGGTGAATATATTCAAATAAACTGAAGTTTACTATTTAATTATTCATTTTCAAAGTTTGACTGTATATTTTAAGAGAGCTGTGTGTTAAATCAAGTTACTTACACTATGCAATTTTTAATCCATTTTTGAACAAAGTTGTTGCAATTTTCCACTATATTTGAGTTAAATTTTAATTTTGTTAAAACTTTCTGTTAACTACATATCTCTGTTTTGATGTGAACTGTCCGAGAAGCAGTTATTTTTTGTTTAGTTGTAAAAACTTCTCAAAATTTTAAATATATTTTATTATATCGTTGATTGATTGGTAAATATTTTTTATATATGATAAAATTTGTAAATATTGTATATTATATTTAATGTTTGTTTACGAAATAATGGTCTTATCAACCTTCGTTACTAAATGTTGTTCATCTGGAGCTTCTTCAACAAATTTCAAAATTTCTGCTGGAGATAAAACTTTGGCCTTTTTACTTTTATAACCTTTAGATAAAACTTTAAGAAGATCTGTTACATTTCTGTAATTGCTTATATCATCATTGTGGTATTGTCAAACTTTTGTTTTAAATCGACCACAAAGTCGAAGGAGCTTTTATTTTAGACAGTTCCTCAAAATAGGTCAAAAAAGTTTCCTCTGACATTGAAGTAACTTTCTTACATTTTGTTGAGGTTAAGAAATGATTATAATTAATCAAGTACTTATCTTTTGACACTTCGGGAATCAATTCATCTTTGGCTGATTTAACTAACTCGTGAAGATTATCCATTTTAATACTTTTTATTGCACTCATGAGATGACGCGATTTTTTCATGTGTTTCACTTCATGCACGTTTAAGAAAGAGGTTAGTTTAATCAGCTGCGTTGACGTCACTTCCGCGCAGCTTAGTAACGCATGCGCAACTCTTGTCACCCATAGTAACAAGTAGTTAAGTTGGTAAACCTGCTTTATGGGTCGCGATGGTGGGGTGAACTGTGAAAAAAAGTTCCACTTCCCCTCGTTTCTCGCACTAGTGCCGGAAAAACGTCACTTTAGTCGAGTTTTTGACTTGTAAGTAGTACAGAAAAGGACTTTTTGATTGAATTTTTTCTAATTTATTCATATCTTTCAAATGTCTATCTTAAGGTGGGGCATTCTGTACAAATATTTGAAACTGTCTTTTTATGATTGAAACTGGACGATAAAAGTTGTAATTAATTCCAATGTTAACTTTTTCCAGAAATGTATGTTTTTTATTTAATCACAAATTTATAAAAATTTAACAAAAGTTTCTATTCTTAACGAAGTTTCTAGTTTATCCCAAAATACAATTTAATACCTATATCGTTCTGAAAAGTATAGATTTTTAAAATAAAATTTTTGTAAATATTTAAATCTCTTGTTTTTTGTTGTTGAGGGAAGTGATAGGTGGTGAGCAAGAATATGTTCTCCTGCAAGGATCTGCAACCCTGGAAGAAAAGAAGACTTTCTAAAATTGTAATAACTGCAATGGAAATTCTTTTCACGGAATACTTGAATTTTTCTGACGTTTGGGATTCGGTTACAAATAGCAAGAGATAGGAAACTGATCTTGTTCATATTGTCAATGGGAATTTAATCCTAGGCAGATAAAAGTATTGAGCGGTCAGTTTACAATGTAGCCTTCACTGTTAATTTTTCTTTTAATGCCCTTTATAGATAAAAATTCCAATGTTAACGTTTTCTACACATACACATACACTTTCAATACCAGGGTTTCTACAATTTTTTCTCATAAAGTCCCAATGATTTTTCCATGATTTCCATTAGAAAAATAAAAAAATGTCCATATTTTTTAATAATATATTAATGATATGTGCATATATTTATTAACGTGTGTTAAAAAATAAATATTTTAATATATATTTTTAGAATTTTAATTATTTTTGAAATAATAAAAATTTTCGCTTTTATTTTTATGTATATATTTATTTATTAAGCTTTTAGGCTTATTGCAAAAATAGTTTTCTACTGATTTTGAATTTCTCAAGGTCATTATTTTTACATTTAAAATCATTCTAAGTATTTTTATGTATTTTGAAATAGTCTAAAGTATTTTAATGCCATTTTACGTAGTTTGGAATATTTTAAAGATATTTTAAGAATTTTTGAATATTTTAAAGTATTGGAAGTATTTGGAGATATTTTAAAGTAATATGAAGTAGTCTGAAGTATTTTAAAATAGTTTTAAGTATTTTAGAATATTGAAAAGTAATTTTAAGTATACTTAAATATTCTTAATTTTTATGAAGTATTTGGAAATATTAGTAATTATAAGCATTTTTAAAGATTATGTTGTATTTTGAAATTTGAAGTATTTTGAAATAATTGGCAGTATGATTAAATAATTTGAACTATTTTGAAGTATTCTTGAACATTTTGTAGTATTTTGAAGTATTCTTGAATATTTTGTAGTATTTAGAAGTATTCTGAAGTATTTTAAAGTAATTGTAAGTATATTTATATATTTTTAAAATAGTCTAAATTATCTTAAAATAGTTTTAAACGTTTGGAAATATTTTAATGTTATTTTAAGTATATTTAAATATTTTAGAATATTTTTTGAAGTATTTTGAGGTATTCTGAAGTATTTAAAAATAATTGCAAGTATATTTATATATTTTTAAGTAATTTGAAGTAGTCTGAATTATTTTTAAATAGTTTTAGGTAATACTGGAAACATTTTAAAGTAATGTTCAGTATATTTAAATATTTCGAAGTGTTTTAAAATTTTTTGACGGATTTTGAAGTAGTCTGAAGTATTTTAAAGTAATTTCAAGTACATTTAAATATTTTGAGTTATTTTGAAGTGTTTTTGAATATTTGTAAGTATTTTAAAATATTTTAAAGCATTGGGAAGTATTTGGAAATATTTTCAAGTAGTTTCAATTATTTAGAAAGATTTAAAAGTAATTTTCAATATTTTTAAATATTTTCAAGTTGTTTAAAGTATTTTGAAGTAATTTTAAGTATATCTAAACATTTTTAGGTTTGTAAAAATACTTTGAAGTAAAGGGTAAAGGCTACAGTTGTCGGCTACCCTATACAGTAGTCGGACTTTTGTGTATGTGAGTATAGTTAAAAAAATTTAAAAAAGCAGAGATATTTCTGTACATTTTGGTTCATTTTGTATCAATAAAGATACTTAAACTTAAATAATAGCAAAATATTGGTTTCTCAAAGGATTTCCGAAGTCTTGAAAAGTGTCCGATAACTGGCAGACTATATGTATACTGTGTGTTTTTCATACTTTTAAAAAAATCATTTTTTGAACATATAAACAGTTGTTTTTAGTTAATGTTACTTGTGTTTTAGTTAAAGACAACCCCCAGACCTACATTCTTTTTTTTAAAATGAAAAAAAAGTCACTGCATTTTTTACAGTAACTTTATCTAATTATTCATTATTCTAACTGTCAGACTACTGTGTCTTTTGAGAAGTTTTGAAAAATAAATTGTTTTATACGTAAAAATTATTTTTTTATTATTGAATTTTATGTATACTGATTGATACTAATTCAAAGGATCTCCTTACACATTGCTAATTTTTCCTCTCTTCTATTTGACCCTTATAACGTCAAATTCGTTGAATTAAAAGCCTTAACTGGCTGACTACTATATATTTATCCCATATTGAAGTTTTTTTCTGTAAAAAAAGTATATTATTAATTTTGGTAAAACTCAGTAAACATCATAAAGTAATGAAATTATAGATACAAAATAAATTTGCATTGTATAAATGAAAATTCAATGAGATTTTCATGATTCTATGAGAAATAATGTAATTCCACGAGAATTGAAGATTTTCCATATTTTCCAGAGCTGTAGAAACCCTGAATACATTTTTGCAAAAGATTCAGTGAATCCAAAGAAATTGAGGTATACACTAAGGTAGTTTTCCGTTTAATCTCTTTTTTTAAAAAATAAAGCAAACACTGTTTCTAATTGTTACACTGAAAAAAATAAATAGCTGATTCAGACAACGTATGGCAGTTCCACCAATACATGTACCTAATCTAGTCATAATTGTGACTAGGTTAGGTACTTTAATTGTTGCCTTAATTATATCAAAATTGAAGTCTAAAATTGTAAGCTTAACTCCTGAAACACAATTATTTTCATTCACTTATTTGATTAACAATTTTTTTTTAAATAACCGCAGATTTTGTTAATTTTATTGCTATTCTACCATATCTGATCATTCAACACCAATGTGCTGGTCGAGAAAATCTTTTGGTCTCCTGCAATAAAACAATATTTTTCGTAAAATTGTAACATTTTTGATATCTAATGGCGGAAAGAATAAAAATTACGAACTTAACATTATATAGATAATTTAGCTTTGAGACGAATTTTGGTAAAAATTGATTAAAATTCCTCACTACATGGGTGAATTTCTGACTAGAAAATTCAACTGGGAGTATGCTTCATCTATTTTAATTATCGTTATGAACAGTCAGTAAAGCGGAGCGCGATGGTATGTAGAGTAACGCTGCTCACATTTCACAAACCATGCAAAATGAAGTCAATGCCGGCCATAACTCTATAGTACTTAAGCGATTGTAACTGGCTCTTTACGACGATAAAGCGGTTTAGTTAAACTTATCCAAAGCAATCAAGTTAAAGACTAACATCTGCGTGACAATCTATCTACCTTTTAAAAACGTTATTCAAACTTAGCAAAAGAAAATTACCCACTCATACCTTATTATTAAAGGCACCTTATTAAACTTAAATCTACTTTGCGGACTTTTTCCTTATAACACTCTCTCGATGAGTTGTTTTTCCAATCATCGTTTCCTTTTTTAAGATGTTAAAAAATGTATTCAAAAATTAAAAAATGTATTCACAAATTAAAAAATTTTGTTTAAATTTAAAAACTTTTGTTTAAATATTATAAAATTTTATTTGAAAAATTTGATTCACAATATGTAATTGCTGTTTCAGTATTTTTTACTGTAAATGACATTGTTAAGAACCTTATCATAATTGCTCAAGATTATAAGCATTTTCGATTTGATTAACATCAGTATGCTAAGAATTCTAATACTGCGTTTTGAATAATGCCCGTAACTGTCACTCATCTGATTAAGATTATATGCCACGTGAGCAACCAAGGGCGAACATCTTGTACTCTATACACGAGTATAATAATCAATCGTGACAATAGAGTATCGCGAGTGGCACCGAATACAATAATATTCATCTCAGTGGGATCAGTACTCGCTTTGTGCATTACAGCATGTTTATTACCTGGCACACAATGAGCTCAAATTCAATTTTGCAAGCGTTAGTTTCAAACAATAAATTTTCTACCAACAAGAAGTGACATTTCATTCTGAAATTTCAATTTATACCGCTAATTTTTCCCTTTCCCTTGCAAATTTAAATATCAGCTAAATTTCGGTTTTCCTAATTTCTAGAGCAGAAAAAAATTATTGAAGCACTTCTTTATTAAAAAATAGATAAGCTCTTTATAATAAAATTGATAATCTCTTTATAATAAAATTGATAATCTCTTTATAATAAAATTGATAATCTCTTTATAATAAAATTGATATCTCTTTATATTAAAATAAAAAACAATTGTTTATTAGTTGCGAAAATAATTTGAATGTGAAAAGCGACAAGAAAGGGCTGCTCTGAAATCGATCAATGAACGTGTATTTGAACTCCCGTACTCTGCCCTGGAATTTGAGGGCTTTGCATAGTAATCGTGTTGCTTCCCCAGTTCTATTAAATATTATCTAGAGACCAGTTTGAGATCAAAATTCAGCAGTAGCTGCTTTTCGGAACCAGTAATTTTGAGTTGTTTTACTGCAGTTTCGGCTTACAATGCCCTGGATTGTGGACCAAGCAAACTTAACTGGTTCTACTCTGATCAAACGCGGTTGCGGTTCCCTCTACCAACTAAAACCGTTTAGTTGATTCACCCAATATTCTGCTAAACATTTCCGATGCGATCGCAGGAAATCTGATATGATTTTCACTAGAGACCAAGTGGAATCTGATTTCATGTCCTTTACAATTTGGACCTTGGTCATTAGAATTTGATAGCGGTTTCCGATAAAATCAGGTGTAATTTGTCCGATTTGAGCATTTGATTAGGAAGCGGTACACAATTCCATTCAAACTGCGAACTAAAAGGTAATTAACCAACCCTTTTGTTAGAGAAAATACAGAGTAATTTTATATTGAGGATATTCAATATTGCATATCCCTTTTCATGCAATTTCAACGATAATCCACTAGCTACGGGAATACTTTGTTTATGCAGTTTTCAATCTTCCTTCTTTTCATACCGTTCCCGACCCATTTGATAGGATAATGAATTTTTCTTCTATCATTCCCTATACAACTTGTAGTGTTACTAAAACGAATGCTTTCTAATTTTGTTCCCGAGCAAAATTTTGTTCCCGAACTGTAGAATTTAAAATACTTCTTCGTATATTTTTCTTGATTCCTTTTGTAGAGTCTAGGATTTTATTTCCATCCTTAATTACATTTTTCATTATATTAAATAGATTATTTCTTCCGCCGTTCCCGATCCTCTCTGTAGGCTTGAGAATTATTTCTTTTACATCATTCAGTTTCTAGAGTATGAGACTTTTTCTATTACCCGATCCTCACTGTAGAATTAATAATTCTTTTTCTTGCATTACTTCCAAACTTTTCTGTAGAATCTCTTCTTTTTCTTTTACCGTTCCCGATCCTCTTTGTTAAATTAATAGTTCATTTTCTTACATTACTTTTAAACTTTTTTGTAGAGTTTCTTCTTTTTCTTTTACCGTTCCCGATCCCCTGTGTAGAATTGAAAATTTTTTTTTCTATCATTGCTGCCGACGCTTTTTGTAGAGTCTGGAAATTTTTATTCTACCGCTCCCGGTTCAGTTTATAGAATTTAAAATTCTGTTTCATGTATCATTCCCGATTCTTCTTGCAGAATTGTGTCTATTTTCTTCTACCTTTTCGAATCTTTTCTGTTGGTTTTAACCTAATTCCTTTACATCCTTCTTTATCTCCTTCGTAGAATTGGGAATTCTTTTTCATTTATCATTCCCCATTCTTTTTGTAAAGTCTAGAATTTCTTCTACTGTTCCCGATCCTCTCTGTAGAATTGCCAATACTTCTTATATCATTCTCGATTTAGTTTGTAGAGTAAAGAATTTTTTCTTTTACGTTCCCGATCCTCTCTGTGGAACTAAACATTCTTTTTCTCACAATACATCCTTTATATCCTTCCCTATCTTCTTCGTAGAATTAAGAATTCTTTTTCGTACATTATTTCCGCTTCTTTTTGTAGAGTGTAGGATTTTTGCAGCCGTTAGCAATATTCTCCATTTGATTAAATAGGATTTTTCATTGACCGTCCCCGATCCTGTCTGTCGAATTTTTCAATATTTTTAAATAATATACTACAAAACACAATAAATGTTAATTTATTAATAAACAAGTTGCAGAATAATATAAACAAGGCTTCCCTATGAGGAAGCAAAATGATAATCAATGAACATATTTGCTAAAGAACTATTTTTAGCGTATAAGATGAGTTGAAAGGAGTATATTTCATATTTAGACACATCTAGTGGCACCGAAAACCTATTTCCATAAATAATAATTTTCCCACATGAAACTGGATTCTTTTCTCCTTGGTTGGACCTCACCAGTGACATAAAATTGATTTTATAGTCCACTAGATACCTGGAGAATGAAGATGAAGGATAAAATTGTTATTATCGTTAAAGGTTGAAATTTCAAGATGGAAACTTTTGAGTTAAAAAATTACAATATAGATGTAAGATTGGTAAATGTCGTTTCCTAGGGAAATATAAAATGACGGGTGTGAAAATAATCAAAATCGAAGAATGCATATCTTACGATTTTGCGCTTATGTTGGAGCTTGGTGACCCATAAAGTCAAGATATAGCTAGAGCTAGAATTGGAACGAGTGAGCTCATATAATCTCTCCTCTTTCGTCGCCTCTTCTCAGCCCTGTTACCACAGTATCTACCAAAGGAAGTAGAGGAAACGTCGGAGGAATCCCAGTTTCACTTCCCCGAAAATGCTCTTCTATGCTCGCTCTGCATACTCTACGAGTTAATCTCCCCTCGTCTTCCGGCGCTAATCGGTCTCGCTAATCCTCGACGTTAACATCGCCCAAAAGACTAAACGCGCCTGTTGATACGCCTCTGAAACTGAAAAAAGCATAAAAATGCTACTCACATTAATAATAACCTTTGATTGTTTAAATCTGCATTTATCAATCTAGAATGCGTCAAAAATCGCCTGATATTCGGTTCTTGATGACGAATTCAGAGATGTACCAGATACGCTCTATCGAATTTTATTCATTTTATTGATAATAATAAATCCAACAGTTAGAAGGCCAATAACAGGATCGCATACAATTAATAGTAAATAATCTTTTAACATATTTTAATCAATTATAAAATTCTTGACTTTATTTTCTGAATTGATGAATTTACAAAATATTCTGCCACGAGGCCGAGTAAAATACCTGAAAACGAAACACTTGAGCACTAAATTATTTTAAACAAAACATAATTAAGTGGAGACGGCTCCACCTTAAACAAAAAATTGTTTTACAAAAATGAGGAGCTCAACTGTCGTCCAGCAATTGCTCCAAAAATAAAACAGTTCACATTTTTAACAAAATTAAATTAAAGTAAAAACTAAATGAAGGATGCACTTCGTGCGAGCACCAGACTAGAAGTGACGCGAGACCGGCGCCTCGGCGTCAACGACGAGTGTTCAGAACTCATCCGCGCAAGCGCGTCGAATGCTTCAATACTAAAGTCAATAGTTTCTATATCGACCGCTGCACATTAGTGTACCGACCGTCGATGGATTATCATGACTAGATGGCGCCACATCACTTCACAGTTCAAGATGGTCGTCTGTTTTGACAGGTGAACAACAACAGCATTCAGTCTTTAATTAACACATTTTGATTAATAGTGTAAGAGTAGTCAATGGTAGAGATCCTTCTAGTAAAGGTCATAATTTTACATTATGACCTGAGGATAATTTCTTGAACACCACTCAAAAAAGGAATTAATGAATCAGAGTTCCTGATTGTTTTTACATAGTTCTAGAGTTCCTAAACGATAATTTAAATAGTTCCGTTGATTAAGACCAAAAAAACCAAAACTAAAAAAAAGGATGCCAACTTCGCACTGCACCCTATTCTCAATGAAAAACAGTTCTGAATCAAAATTTTAACAATAAAGAAAGAGTTCCATAGTTCCTTCATGCAATTATAAATAGTTCCGCCAAGTAAGTAAAAAAAAAAAAAATTTTTTTAAAAACGTTTTTTAAAGTTCTAATTAAAATTCTAGTAGCACTTTTCAGAGTTCTAAAAATTACTCCTGAGATGTTTTTTTCTAACTTTAAAATCCAAAAAGATAGACACCTTCAAAATTTTCCAAAATTTTTTAAATTCTCAACATTTAGAGTTCCAGTAGTTCAGATTAGTGTTGTGGTAGCACTTTTCAGAGTTCTGAAAATTGCTCCTGAGATGTTCTTTCTTAACTGTAAAATTCAAAAAGATAGTCACCCTCAAAACTTTCCAAAATTTTTAAAATTCTCAAAATTTAGAGTTCCAGTAGTTAAGATTAGTGTTCTGGTAGCACTTTTCAGAGTTCTGAAACTTGCTCCTGAGATGTTTTTTCTTAACTTTAAAATCCAAAAAGATAGACACCCTTAAAGTTTTCCAAATTTTTTTGAATTTTAAAATTTAAGAGTTCCGACAGTTCTGATTAGAGTTTTAGTTTCACTTTTCTGTTTGTGAGTTCTAAAAATTATTACTACGATATTTTTACCTTACTTCAAAATTTTATCAGTAATACAAACGACATAATTTGGTACTACTTCATTCAATAAAGACAATTGTTTATACAAATATGGATGGAGATCTATCTTATGTGGGTTTTTTCTATTCTTAATTGCATAGAACATACAATATTTTTTGGGTTTTAATTTCTTTAGGTTGTGTTTGTTTTTGTTCAATTGCAAATTATTAAGGAACTAGCAAAATATGCGTGCGCACAAGCGCACGTGAATTTGCATCCTGAATATTGTACTTTATCTGAAGAAATAAGTATATGGTGGAGAAAGGAATTAGATTATTGAAATGTATGAAATTATTAAAGAATTATAATTTATGAATATTTTATTCGTTTATAAAGAATAGATCTTTAAAAAACAATAATATAATTATGTTAATATTTTGTGTAAATGACATTCATTGCCTTGTAGGACTTTAAGAAAGGCCATTTTCTCTTCGTCTATTAGTATTATGTTTCCTTCGTTCCTGGCAACAATGTAAATATGTTCATCTATTGGAACCAAACATGAAATTAATATACATTAAATTGAAAGAAAAGGAATATTATGATATTTGTAATTTTGAATTTGAATTTTTTTAATTTTATACAGTTTGGATTTGTTTAACCATTGCAATTTTAAGAAATTTAATACTATTTATGAAAAAAATAGTAATTTATAATAGAAAATTTATAAATTTTAAATTATTTTAATTATTATTATTATTTAAATTAAAATAATATGTTGTTATTAATTAATAGTAATATTTTAGATTAATGAAATTTGTAAATATCTAACATTAACATATAGACATTTTTTCAAAAAGATTCAATAATTTGCTATATTTAACACGCATGATTCAATTATATCAGTACGATTACCATGTTTTATAA
Organism: Ganaspis sp. Gsp50; assembly: GCA_011057455.1. NCBI lineage: Eukaryota > Metazoa > Arthropoda > Insecta > Hymenoptera > Figitidae > Ganaspis > Ganaspis sp. Gsp50. Next base: position 48,857 of record WNHD01000940.1, read on the forward strand.
TTGGTAAAGTTTGTCTAAAATCTCCTGAAAGTAAAATTACTTTGCCACC
>WNHD01000941.1:7230-78011 GCA_011057455.1 Ganaspis sp. Gsp50
TAAAAATTCTTATAACGAATCGAAAATATTCTTGAAACAAGAATAAGTTGTAAGTATATTTTTATTCTTGTTTCAGGAATTCTTTTCTCTCAGTGTATTCTTTTTCTTATTTTTTATTCTGTTCTTCGATTTCCTCCTTTTCTTTCAATTCTTTTTTTTGAATTATTTATTTCCTTCTTTTTCTTTCTTTTTCCAATTATTTATTTTCTTCGGTTTCTTTACTTTTTAATTCTTTGTTTTCTTGATTTTTTCTTTTACTTCGATTCCTACTTTTCATTATTTTTCAATTCTTGCTTTTCATTCAATTCTTTCTATTTCTATTTTCTTTTCTTTATTTTTCAATTCTTGCTTTTCATTCAATTATTTCTATTTTCTTTTCTTTTCTTTATTTTTCAATTCTTGCTTTTCATTTAATTCTTTCTATTTTCTTTTCTTTATTTCTCAATTCTCGTTTTTCTTTCCATCCTTTATTGACTTTCTTTCTTAAATTCATCTATTTCTTTCTTCTCGTTCAATTCTTTCTTTTTCAATTCCTTGTTTTTTTTTCTTTTTTCAGTTTTTCCTTTTCTTTCAATAACTTCAACTCTCCTGTTTGCAATCCTTTCTTTTTTTTCTTTTTCAATTATTTCTTTTCTTTTGTTTTGTTTCAAGTTTTTCTTTTCATCAATATTTCTATTTTTCAATTCTTTCTTTTCTTCTTTTTTTCTTTTTTTCAATTTTCTTTCTTTCTGTAATTTTTTTTCTGCTTATTTTTTCAATTATTTTATTTCGTTGTTTCTAAATTCTTTCTTTTCAACCCTTTTTTGTTCTTTCATTTTCTTATTTCGTTCTTTTTAAATTCTTTCTTATCTTTCCTTTTTTGTTTTTCCAATTTTTTTCTTTTTTCAATTATTTTCTTTTTTTAATTATTTCTGTTCTTTTTTCCTTCTTTCCTTACACATTCTCTCTTTTTTCGTCATTTTCTTTAAGAAGTAGAGGAAAAGAAAGTATGGAGGAAAGAAAGAAGATGAAAGAAGAGGAAAATTGTAGAAGAAGAAAATGTTTTATTTTATACAATTTTCCTTTTTTTTCTCTACTTTTTTTCCTTTTTTGTCATCCTCTTTGTCTCCCTTTTCTATGCAACTTTTTTACACTTTACCATTTTCTCCCCTCTTTAATTCTAATTTGTCTACAGTTTCTTTTTATTCTGTTTCGGATCTTTTGTTTTCCTCTTTTTCTCTTTTTTCTTTTTTTCTTTTTTTCTTTTTTTCTTTTCTATTTTTCTGTTTTTCTCTCTTTCTTTCTTTCTACTTTATTTTCTCACTTTTTTCATCTTCTCTTTCTTCCCTTTTTATTTAGTTTTTTCCTTTTTTCTTCCTTCTTTTCTTCTAACTCTTCTCTTGCATTTTCTCTTCTTTGTTTGTCCTCTTGTTTCTTTCTCCTTTTATATCTTTCTTCTGCTTTTCTTCCTATTATCAGCTTTCTCTTCTCGTCTTCTTTTTTCTATTCTGCAGTGTCTTTTTTTCTATTTTATCTTTTATCTTTTATCTTCCCTTTTCTTTTTCAATTATTTTTCTTGCACATTTATTTTCTTCTTTATGTTATTTCTTTTTTTTGCTCCTCCTGCTTCTATTCTTTATATTTTGCCTTCTTTTCTTCTTCTTTTCTTTAAAGTCTGTATTCTTTCCTTCACCATTTTTTTATCTTTTCTTTTACTTCCTTTTCTTCTTTTTCTTCCTGTTTTCTTCTTGTTTTACTCCTCTATTTACTCCTCTTTTTGTCCCTGCGTTTTGCTTTTTTATACTATTCCTTCTTTTGCTTCTCCTACTTTCTACTTTTACTCCTCTTTGTCTTCTTTCTTCTTTCTTTTTTCTTTTTTTTTTTTCTTCTTTCTTCTTCTCTTTAATTTCTTTCTTCTTTCATTCACCTTCTTTTACATTTTCTCTTTTACTTTTTCTTCTTTTACATCCTATTTCCTTCTTTTTTTCTTCTTCATCTTTAATTTCTTCTCTTTTTATTCCACCATTTGTCCCTACTTTTTTTCCTTTCTGCTATTTCTTCTTATCCTTCTTCCCATTTTTCTCTTCTTTATCTTCTTTATCTCTTTATCTTCTATCATTTACCTTCTTTTTCTTCTGCTTTCTTTTCCTTTCTTATTTTCTTCTTCATTTCTTTTCTCTCTTCTTCCTTTCTTCTTCTTTCGCCCCTACTTTTTGTTTCTTTCTACAATTTTGTCTTTTACTTCCTCGTTTTTTCTTCATTTTTTTATCTCTTCTTCCATTCTTCTTCTTTCGCCTCTACTTTTTGTTTCTTTCTACAATGTTTTCTTTTACTTCCTTTTTTTCCCTTTTTTCTTCTTTCGCCCCTACTTTTTGTTTCTTTCTACAATTTTTTCTTCTACTTCTTCCTTATTTCTTCCTATCTTCTTCATTTTTTTCTCTCTTCTTCCTTTCTTTTTTTTCGCCCCTACTTTTTGTTTCTTTCTACAATTTTTTCTTCTACTTCTTCCTTATTTCTTCCTATCTTCTTCATTGTTTTCTCTCTTCTTCCTTTCTTTTTTTTTCGCCCCTACTTTTTGTTTCTTTCTACAATTTTTTCTTTTACTTCTCCTGCTTTTTCCCCTCCTTATCTACTTTCTTCTGTTTATTTTCATTCTTCTTTTCTTCGCCTTCTTTTTTATTTGCTCTTTTACTTTTCTTCATCTTTTCTTCTTCTTTTACTCCTCCTTTTGTCCCTACTTTCTCTTCTTTCTGCTATTTCTTTTTATGCTCTTTCTGGTTCTTCCCTTCTTTGCCTTCTTTGCCTTCTTCATCTCTTTATCTTCTTGCCTTCACTATTTTTCCTTCTTCTGTTTTCTTCGCTCTTCTTCATTTCTTTTTTTTCATTTCTTCTTTCTTTTTGCTACCTTTCATCTCTTTTTACTCCTCATTTTTCTCCTTCTTCTTCTTTAGCCCCTACTTCTTGCTTCTTTCAGCTATTTCTTCTTTTACTGCTTCTGTTTCTTTCCCTTTTTATCTTCTTTCTTCTTCATCTTTATCTTCTTTCCTTCATCTTCTTTTCCTTCTTCTCTTTTCTTCTTCCCTTCTTCTTCTTTTACTTTCTTTCTTTTTTTCATTCCTTCTTTTTCATTCCTTCTTTTTCATTCCTTCTTTTTCTTCCTTTCTTTTTCTATTCTTTTTCTTCGTCTCTTCTTCGTCTCTTCTTCCTCCTTTTTTTCCTTTTTTTCCTTTTTCTCCTCTTCCTCCCCTTTTTACCTTTCGCTCCTCCTCCTTCACCCCCACTTTTTTTGCCCCACATCCTTTTTCCCACTTTCCAAACTTTCACACCTTCCCAACTTTCCAAACCAAAACTAATTTTATTAACATAACATTTTATTTTAACATGTTAAAATGAGAAAATGTGAAGCTGCAGTTTCACAAAGATTAAATTTTTCAAAAAATTGTTACATTCCCCCCGGCACAGCAACAGATCCGTTTGATGTTGAGAAACAATTTGCAGCGACATTTGTCATTGAAAGTTGATGGATTATCTGTTATCAATGACAGGGGTGGAGAATTGGTGAAAAACGTCTTGAGGACCTAATCTGATATATTGGAGCCACTGGAGGATGTTTCTATGACATCCCAATCAAGATTAATCCTGCTGTCGTGCGAAACCTAGTTATCGAAATCCGTTTCGACATTGGCTGATTAACATGCGGTTATAGACAGCGGGGACGTACAACATGGATTCTCTCCGCCTCCTCGTATCCGAAACAGACAAGGGGCGGCCGGCCTAGTCCATCAAACTCAAGATCCCATATCGCTCACAATCAGTGCAAAATTACCAGCGTAAACCTCCTCTGTAGTTCCCTCCATTTAGACCACTAATCAATAATAAATGCAAACAACAAAGTGTCGCGCTCTCAGGAGAGGGACCTTAGCTGCACAAAATTCTAGGTTATGTTTCATCAGAGCATTTACTCCATTTCATTTGCAATATTTGTATAACAAATGAGGGACCGCGTGCAATAACTGCCTCTACACTGGAATCACTATCCTTGAGCCAGATTCCGGCTGCGCAAGAAGGTTGCGTTTGAGAAGAGGCAGTTATTGCACGCGGACACTCAATTGTGATTCAAATTTGGAGAATGCCAATTAGAACCTCAATTTGGAAAATTGTTCCAAATAGGAATGTGATTACAATTGAAGTTCGAATTGAAGTTCAAATCGAAGCTACAATTGAAGTCCAAATTGAAGTTCAAATCGAAGCTACAATTGAAGTCCAAATTGAAGCTATAATTGAAGTTCAAATTGAAGCTCAAATTGAAGTTTAAATTGAAGCTTTAATTGAAGTTCCAATTGAAGCTTTAATTGAAGTTCAAATTAAAGCTACAATCGAAGCTATAATTAAAGTTCAAATCGAAGCTTAAATTGAAGTTACAATTGAAGTTTAAACTGAAGCTTTAATTGAAGTTCAAATTGAAGCTATAAATGAAGTTCAAATCGAAGTTCAAATTGAAGCTACAATAGAATTTTAAATCGAAGCTCAAATTGAAGCTACAATTGAAGTTTAAATCAAAGCTCAAATTGAAGCTACAATTGAAGTTTAAATTGAAATTTAAACTGAAGCTTTAATTGAAGTTCAAATCGGAGCTGAAATTGAAGCTACAATTGAAGCTTTAATTGAAGTTCAAATTGGAGCTTCAATTGCGTTAGGGGTACCATAACCTAAAATTTTTGGCTTCTGAGGTCCCGTTCTTCGTCAGAAATAAAGAAATGAAAAGTAATGATGTTGGAAGCGAAAATTTGGGACAACTGACATTGTGGCAGGATGCGGCACAAGGCAATGAGTGTCATTAGTGAAAAATTTACATTGTTTGTGCTTTGTGGTAGCGCGATATTGCATTTCGTCGAGGCCGTTAAGATAACTGTTTTTCGTGGTCCAGCTTGCGAAAGAATTGAAGAAAAGAAGACGCCTATTTTAATTGCCGCTACCACCGTTACTGCGAAATTCCAGGCCGACCGTAATATCCACGAGTGTCTTCTTCTTCTTCTTTCTTCATTCTTCTTTTTTGCTACAAGTGCAGCGACAATACAAAAGTTGCCAAGTTGAGCAAAATATTGCGAAAAAATGGAAAATTGAATCAAGTGTAACTTCAAACTTGAAAATTGGACCCATTTTAACATTAATTTGGGATCTTAGGGTCCAACTGGGCCCAAACGTGGCACAAATGTGGCTATATTTTTTCTATCGAATTTCTCTCTTTCTCTCTGTTTCTCTTTCTTTCATTATATTCTGTATTTCTTTTTCTTTCTATCAACATATCCCTCTCTTTCTCTCTCTCTCTCAGCACAATTTTCCATCCAATCACAAAAATCCCGGAAGTCATTAACACACCTTTAGAAATATTTCTCACTGACTTTTGTCCCAGACGAACAGGAAGTTGCATTTAAATTGTATATCTCATTTAATCCGTTTTTTTTAATCGAAATAAGAATTCATTAACTCTCTTCTTTATCTTGATGTAAAAGTACTTTTCTATTTCCGAAATCCTAGACTTTTGGCCCAGTTACTATTAGTTCATTTCAGTTGCTTTAGATGAACTAAAATAAACAAAAATGAGCAAAAAGTAACTAAAAGTGACTAAAAGCAACAAATATGAACTAAAAACAACAAAAATTAACGAAATGAACAAAATGAACGAAATGAGTAAAAATAAATAATACAGCATCTAAAAATCAAATAAAAGCAAATGAAATGAACTAACAGCAACAAAAATGAACAAAAGTGAATAAAAATAAACCAGAAGCAACAAAACTTAATTAAAAGCAACAAAAACAAACGAAAATGAATAACAAGCAACTAAAACGAATTAAAAGCCACAAAAATGAACCTAAAACTAAAAAAGTGAATTATTAGCAACAAAATAAACTGCAAGCTACAAAAATGAACTAAAAGCAACAAAAATGCATTAAAAGCAACAACAATGCATTAAAAGCAACAACAATGCATTAAAAGAAACAAAAATGAACTAAAACAATAAAAATAAATAAATAATCGAAGAAACAAAAATGAATTCAAAGCATCAAAAGTGAATATAAATCAACTAAGATGAGCGTAAATGAATAATAATCAACTGAAAGCAAAAAATGCAGAAAATTATAAACCAATAGCAAGAAAATTTAATTGAAATAAAAAAACGAAAGAAAAAGATTAAAAATCAACTAAAACGAACTAGAAGCAATAAAAAGGAATCTAAAGCAAAAAAAGTGAATTATTAGCAACAAAAATGAACTAAAAGCAACAAAAATGAACCAAAAGGAATAAAAATGCACCAAAAGCAACAAAAATGAATTAGAAGCATCAAAAGTGAATAAAAGTCAACTATCAGCAAGAGATATGAATTAAAGTGAATAAGAATGAACAAAAAAGCGACCAAGGTAAGTTAAAAGAAACAAAAATGAATGGAAATAAATAAGAATGATTTAAAATAAACTAAGAGCAACAAAAATGCACTACAAGCAACAAAAATGAACTAAAATATGAAAAATAAATAAATATCACAAGAATAAACAATGCTTCCCTGTGAGGAAGCAAAAATGAATTCAAAGCATCAAAAGTGAATTTAAATCAATTTAAAGCAACAAAAAAGAACGACAATGAATAAAAAAAACTAAAAGCAACAAAAATGAACGAAACTCAAAAATAATCAACTGAAAGCAAAAAATGAATAAAAATAAATCAATAGCAACAAAACTTAATTAAGAGCAACAAAAACGAATGAAAATGAATAGAAATCAACTAGAACGAATTAAAAGCAACAAAAATGAACCTTATTCTAAAAAAGTGAATCATTAGCAACAAAAATCAACTAAGTGCATAAAATGAACCTTAATCTAAAAAAGTGAATCATTAGCAACAAAAATGAACGAAGTGCATAAAAATGAGCGAGATACATAAAAATGAGTGAAATGCATAAAAATGGACGAAATGCATAAAAATAAATAAATCAGCATCTAAAAATCAACTGTAAGCAATTGAAATAAACTAATAACAACAAAAATGAACAAAAATTAATAAAAATAAGCCGATAACAACGAAACTTAATTAGGAGCGCAACAGAAATGAACGAAAATAAATAGAAATCAACTAAGACGAATTAAAAGCAACAAAAATGAACCTAAATCTAAAAAAGTGAATTATTAGCAAAAAAAAATGAACTATAAGCAACAAAAATAAACTATAAGCAACAAAAATAAACTATAAGCAACAAAAATGAACAATAAGCAACAAAAATGAACAAAAATCAACTGAAAGCAACAAAATGCAAAAAAAATCACGTAAACCATTAACAATGAAAAATTACAATAAAAACCACGAATTAATTAAATAAAAGCAAAAGCAAACTAAAAATAGATCATCTTTAAATTCAGCCTCTAATACACGGTACCAACAGGTCCCATTTTCTCCATTCTGGAATTAATAAAGCCAAACGTGTTTATACAGAGAAGCGGAAACAACTTAACGGACCGGTTGCTCTCGCGTCGAGAAAACGACCGCGCCGATAGCAATCCAAACCCGGTGCGTCTATGTATATAGATATTTCCCTCTCTTGATGCACATATATGTATGTACGGGTCCCATGAGACGTACTGAATTTAAATTTCAAATTTGGAGCGTGTCGCAGGGTGTGACGGTATGCATAGTGGTGCCTGTCGACCCTAACTCACTCCTCTCATAGTTTTGTAACCCCCCCCCCCCACCTCATCTACCCTACTTCCTTTTTGGTACCCCCGCACCCACTTTCTTCACCCAGTCTCACACAATTCCCTCCCCACTGCATCACTAGTTTCCACCAAACTCGTTCCTCATCATCATCTCGCCATCTCACAACATCATTTCTACTCCCACGTTGCTTTTATTTTCTATTAGGTTCCGCTTCCGGCGCATACAAAATTTCTCCGACTCGCTAAATTTTATTTTAGTAGGTAAAATGGACTGTTTTTCTTGTTTCGTTTTTTCGATTTCAGTGTCATATAAATTGAGTTTGGCAACAAAAATGAACCAAGAGCAACAAGAATGAACCAAAGGCAACGAGAATGAACCAAGAGCAAGAAAAATGTATTGAAAGCAACAAAAGTGGACGAAAATGCAAAGGAAAAGCTAAATGTTGTTTTTCAATGCATCAGCTGTAAAATTTCAAGATAAATTGGAATGATACAGGTATATGCCTGTAAAAATTCAAGTTCGTCATGAAATTTAACATTTTGCTTTTCCTGTGTGAATAAAAATCTACTGAAAGCAATGAAAATGAATGGAAAGCGAAAAAATTAACTGATAGCAAGAAGAATGAATTAAAAGGAAGAAAAATAGACGAAAATTAATCGATATCGTCTTGAACGAACTGAAAGCAACAAAAATGATCCTAAAGCTAAAAAATGAATTATTAGCAATAGAAATAAATTGAAAGCTACAAAAATGTACTAAAAGCAACAAAAATCAACAAAAATCTACAAAAATCAACAAAAATGAACAAAAACCAACAAGGAGCGACTAAAATTAACTAGAAGCAACTGAAATGATCTAATAGCAACAAAAATGAACTAAAGACAACTAAGAGAAACAAAAACGAATATAACTAAACGACAAAAAAAATGAAGAAAAATCAACTAAGAGCAATAAATATCAACTAAACTGAATAAAAATTAACAAATAGCAACAAAAATGAACGAAAATAAATAATAAAAAACCAAATGAAACAAAAAATACCGAAAATGAAGAATAAAGAACCAAATGAAACAACAATGACCGAAGATGAATAATAAAGAACCAAATGAAACAAAAATGTCCGAAAATGAATAATAAAGAACAAAATGCAATAAAAATGATCGAAAATGAATAAGAATGATTAAGAATGAACAGAAAAGCTACGAAAGTAAATTAAAAGCAACAAAAATGAACAAAAATGAATGAAAATCATTTAATTGAAATATAAGAACAACAAAAAAGAACCTAAAGTTAAAAGAGTGAATTATAAGCAACAAAAATAAATTAAAAGCATCTGAATTGAACAAATAGCAACAAAAATGAACTATAGTCAACTAACAAGAAGAAAAACGAATGTAACTGAACAAAAAGCAACAATAATGACCAAAAATCATTTATTAGCAACAGAAATGAACACCGAACAACTGAAGGCAACAAAAACGAACGCGAAGAAACACAGAAACTAAAAGCAACAAGAATAAAATAAAAACAACGAAAATTAATAAAAATCAACTAAAAGCAACAAAAAAGAATGAAAATGGATAAAAGAAGAATCAGCTGTTACTTCAATTTTATTCATTTTCGTTCATTGTTGTTGCTTCAGTTGATTTCTTTTCATTTTCGAACAATTTTGTTGCTTTTAGTTCATTTTAGTAGCTTTCAATTTATTTTTGTTGCTGACAATCCACTTGTTTAGCTTTAGGTTCATTTTTGTTGCTTTTAGTTCATATTAGTTGATTCTTATTCATTTGCGTTCATTTTTGTTGCCTTTGGTTTATTTTGAATTACTTCCGTTCAGTTTTGTTGCTTATGGTTCATTTTAGTAGCTTTCAATTTATTTTTGTTGCTAAAAATTCACTTGTTTAGCTTGAGTTCATTTTCGTTGCTTTCAGTACGTTTTAGTTTAATTTTATTCATTTAAATTTATTTTTGATTCTCATAATTCATTTTTATTGTTTTTTGTTTACTTTCGTTCATTTTTATTGTATTGAATTCATTTTTGTTGCTTTCAGTTAATTTTGATCCATTTTTGTTCATTTCTGTTGCTTTTGATTTATCTCTATTCATTTTTGTTTCTTTCAGTTGATGTTTATTCATTTTCGTCCATTTTTGTTCCTTTTAATTAATTTTTGTTGCTTTCAGTCAATTTTTATTTATTTTCGTTCATATTTGTTGCTTTTGTTCTATTTTTATTCATTTTTTTTTTGCTTTCAGATGTGTTTCGTTTATTTCCGTTTATTTTTATTACTTTTAGTTCATTTTTCTTGTTTTTAATTCATATTTGTTGCTTTTAGTCGCTTTTAGTTACTTTTCACTTATTTTTGTTGCTTTTTGTTCCTTCTGTGTTGTTACTTTATTTCTATTCATTTTCGTTCATTATTGTTGCTTTTCGTTTATTTTTGTTGCTTTTGTTCTATTTTTATTCATTTTTTTTGTTTTCAGATGAGCTTCATTCATTTTCGTTAATTTTTGTTGATTTTTATTAATTTTCGTTTATTTTTATTACTTTTTGTTCATTTTTGTTGTTCTTAATTCACATTTGTTGCTTTTAGTCTCTTTTAGTCGCTTTTAGGTATTTTTCACTTATTTTTGTTGCTTTTTGTTCATCTATGTTGCCATTACATTATTTTTATTCATTTCCGTTCATTATTGTTGCTTTTAGTTTATTTTAGTTCCTTTTTCTTGATTCTTGTTCATTTTTGTTGCTCTCAGCTGATTTTTATTCACTTTCGTTAATTTTTTTTCTTTTTTATTTGACAGAGAAATAAGCCCAAAATCTTTGTTGCTTTTAGTTCATTTTACTTGCATTTTGTTTATTATTATTATTAATAATTGTTTAAAATTGTTTATTATTTATTATATTTTGTTCATTTCTGTTGCTTGTAGCTTCAAACAAAATTTCAAAACAATGTCGGCCACATTTTGGCAATTTCCACACGAACAATAATAAATTGTAGCTTATCATGAAAGATGATTACACCCGCAACGCATTAATTATGATAATTACAATGTTTCATTACTGGAGATTATTATTCTTTAACGTGATTCCTCTAAAAGTAAAAAAAGTTGCCTTTGTTTGACCATAAAACCAAAGATCTTGATCTTTTTAAAATTACAGGTGTTTCGAGTTTTATCTCAGCAAAAAAAAAAGAAAAAAAAACGGAAAAGTTAAAGATTAGAGGGAATTGAAAAAAGATAGAGAAAATAAATTAGAAAGGAAAATAAGAAGGGGAAAATAGAAGTTAGGGAAGGTGAGAATTAGGCCAAGTGGAGATTTCTGATGGGGAAGATTGGAAGGTATATGTGTCAGGAAAAATAAGATATATAGGAGAGAAAAAAAAAGATAAGGAAAATAAATCAGGAAAGGATATCGCAGACGAAAGCTACTTTCGAAAGAAAATGAGGAAGGTAAATAAGAATCGTGGAAAATGCGGAAAATGTAATCGAGTTTTGGAAAAGAGGGTGAAATTAATTACGCCAATCAGACTTTTTGTTAAGTAATTTTTTAATTAAATTAATTTTTGAATTTATTTTTTTTTACATTTAATTTCACATTTATAATTAACAATAACAAAAAGTCGCATGTTTAAATATTGATTAAGTTTAGAAATCAATTAATTTAAAAATCAAATTCAAAAATTAAATTCAAAAATCAAATTCAAAAATTAAATTCAAAAATCAAATTCAAAAATTAAATTCAAAAATTAAATTCAAAAATCAAATTCAAAAATCAGTTAAATTTAAAAATCAATTAAATCTAAAAAAAATAAATTCAAAAATACATTACAATTAAAAAAATGTCAACGTAAAAAAACTACAATCTTTTGAATTAAAAAAAAAAGTTTGTTGAGGGGGCTCGAACCCTCGACCCTTGGTTTTGAAGTCAAACACCTTACCACTCGGCTATTGCCTTCTCCTAAGTTCCAAATCCAAAATATTCAAAAGCACGTTAATTACCAGCGGAAAAGGCAATTTAATGCTTGAAAATAATAAACAAAGTACTTTTTTGTTTAAAAATTGTTAAATTTAACAGCAATTTAGTGAAAATGTGAAAAAAAGGAAACAAAAGTGGAAATTCAATGGGAATGAAAGTCGTTTTGGGCAATTAGGGATAATGCAGAAGTTTCGAGGTTATTAGTGACAAGAAATCGATGTGTGATTTAGTCGGTTGATGTCTTCTTTTTGAGTTTTAAAATTACACGTTTCTGGGTAATTTTCCGGCACTTGCTGCTTACCGGCTCTTGTGCGAGGCTCAAGGAACCTCTTTCGACATTGACGCAGCCAAGGAAAGAGTTATGCGCTTGCTCGGGCGTAAATCAAACATAAATCTAATGCCTCGAGGGCACTTGGCAGCTTCGTGTCAGGTTCTCCAGTCAGACCTAGCAAGAACAAGAAAGAGAGAAAAACAGAGAAAGCGAGACGAACAAAAAATTCAAGATTTATAGATATAGAAATAAGAATTAAAAATTGGAAGAAGGGTGAAAAAGGGATGAAAGAGAGAATAACAAAAGAGGGGAAGAAAAAGGGAGAAAAAAAATGAAAGATAGAGAGAGAGAAGGGGAGAGAAAAAGAGGCAAAGAAAGAAGGAAGAGAGAAGTGAAAAGAAGAAAGAGAGAAAGTAAGAGAGAAAGAAAGAAAGAGAGAAAGAAAGAAAGAGAGAGAGATAAGAGATAAAGAAAATGGAAATAAAAAGAGGCAAAGAAAGAGAGAAGAGAGAAGCGAAAGGAAGAAAGAGAAAGGGAAAAAAGAGCTGAAGAGAGGAAGGAAAGAAACAATACAAAGAGAGACAAAATAAAGAAGGAAAAAAGGAAGGAGAGAGATTGAAGCGTAAAAAGGGTGAAGAAGAGAGAAAAAGAACGAAAAAGGAAGGAAGAAAAAAGGAAAGAGAGAAAAGGAAAGAGAAAAAAGAGGTTTAAATAAGGAGGAGAAAAACGAAGGGAAAGGAGAAATAATGAGAAAGAAAGAGAAAGAAAGAGAGAGAAGGAAAGAGAAGGAAGAGGAAAGGAGGAAAGGAGGAAAGGATGAGAAAACTAAAGATATAGCGAAAGGAATAGAGAAGGAATAGAGAAAAATTGAAAGAAATAGGAAAAAGAGAAAGGGAGAGGTAAAGAAAGACAAGGAAGAATAAGATGAAGAGAAAGAGAGATTGATATGAGAAGTCAGAGAGAAGACATAAAAAAGGAAGAATTGAAGGCAGAAAGAAAGTAATAGAAGAGAGAGGAAAGTAGGGAGAAACAGTAAGAAACAGAAAGAAGGAGAAAGAGGAAGAAAGAATAAAAGATAGAGAAAGAAGAATAAGTGAGAGAGGAATAAGAGAAAGAAAAGAGATAAAAAAAGAGAAAGGAAGAATTGAAGACCGAAAAAAGAGGTAGAAGAGCAGAGAAGAAATAGAGAGATAGTAAGAAAAAGAAAAGAAGCATGGGAAGGGTAAAGAGAGAGAATGAAGAATGAGAGAAAGAGAGAGAGAGAGAGAGAGAGAGAGAGGAAAGAAAGATAAGAAAGATAAGAAAGAATAGAAGCAAGGAAGAGGTAAAGGACAAGAAAGAAGAATGGATAGGGGAGAGGAAGAGAAAATAAAGATGAAAAAGAAAAGAAGCAAGGTATAGGTAAAGTAAGAGAAAGAAGAATGGATAGGGGAGAGGAAGAGAAAAATAAAGATAAAAAAGAAAAGAAGCAAGGTATAGGTTAAGAGAGAGAAAGAAAAATGGATTGGAGAGAGGCAGAGGAAAGTTAGCTGAAAAAGAAAAGAAGCAAAGGAGAGGTAAAGAGAGAGAAAAAAGAATGGATAGGGGAGTGGGAGAGATAGAAGGAGAAGGAAGAATTAAATGTAAAAAGGAAGTGGTACAAAAGAGGATAAACAGAGAAAAGGAAGGAAGAGAGAGAAAGAGAAAAAAGGTGAAAGAAAAATAGGAGAAAAAAGGAGGAGAACGAAAAATGGAAAAGTAAGGAAGAAAAAAGAGAAAGCGAAAAAAGAAGGAGAAATAAAAGAAGGAGAAGAAGAAAGAGAAAGAAAGAGAAAATAAACAGAAAAATGGATAAAGAAAAGAAGGAGAAATAAAAGGAGGAGAAAGAGAAAGAGAAAAGGAAGGAAGAAAGAGATAGAAAAGAAACACAGAAAAAGGAGAAAGAAAAGGAGGAGAAAAAGAAAAGGATGGAAGAAATAGGAAGAAAGAGAAAGAAACAGAAAAGAAACAGAAAAAAAGGAGAAAGAAAAGAAGAAGAGAGAAAAGATGAAGAGAGAAAAGATGAAGAAGTAAAAGGAGGAGAAAGAGTAAAAAAAAGGAAGGAAGAAACAGAAAGAAGGAGACAAAAAGGAGAAAGAAAAGGAGGAGAAAGAGGAAGAGAAAAAAAAGAGAAAGAAAAAGAGAAAGAGAAGAGTGAGAAACGGATAAACAGGTAGAAGAATGAGAGCAACAAAGAATGGCAAAAAACAAGAACAAATATAAAAAATAACAAAAGAGAGAATGAAGAAGACAAAGAGAATAAGAAAAACAATGCAAATATAGTTGAGAGAGAAGATGAAAGTTGCAAGGTGGGGGCGGGAGCAGAGAGGAGAGACACTCTGACAAATTGGAAGGCAGTTAAAGCCCGTTGCGGAGGCGTCACCTCCAAAGGGCTTCGACGTCAAGACAAGAGACTCGGCGGCAACATTTTTAGAGTCGAAATAAAGTCGCAAATGTAGAAGATCCCTAGCGACGAGGGCGACGACGTCGTAAGAACGTAGGTGGTCTCTGGTCGTTACCTATCTTTTTCTCAGTGCCTGCGGTTCGCTATGTCCAACAATTACACTTAAACTTGCGCTCACCGCACAAGATTCATTTTCACAAACGACTTCTTTTTCAAATTTCAAATTACAATCATTTAAAAAGTATCTTCCATGCCAAAAAACGCAAAAAAGTGGTAAAAGATTTTTATTTATAATTATTAATTATATAATAATATTTATATTAATTAATCATTATTATTTATTCTTGTGATTATTTTTATTTCAATTATTATTATTATTATTATTATTATTAATATTATGATGATTATTATTATTATTATCATTATTATTATTATTATTATTATTCATATTATAAACCCAAAATTATTAACAAAATTATTATTAATTGAATTTAATTAATTAAATTAGAATTATTATTAATTTAATTATTAAAATTATTACGAATTTAGTTAAGTCAATGATCATAAATTGTCTTTGAGGCCGAAAAAACTGAAGAAAAAAATTATCTTTGACGGGATTCGAACCCTCGAGGTTTCGGTGTCTGAACTGATAGGAGGAGCTTCGGTGTTCGAATCCCGTTGGAGGTGATTTTTTTTCTTACTGTATTTTATTTTTTTCAACTCTGAATACACTTTAAGGTTATTTACTTGAGTTAATTATTATTTTTTAATATTTTACAAAGCAATTCTTATTCTTCTTTATTTCGAATAAATTTACCAAAATAAATTCTTATTCTCTTTACTACGTTTTCTTTGTTGTTTAGTTAATTTCTTTGTTTTTTGGTATTTTATTTTTTTCTGTTCTTTCTTTTGGAATCTATTTTATTTCTTGATTCTTTTTTCCTTTTTTTGTTACTTCCTCAATTATTCTTGTTACTTTTGGAAGTATTTTGTTACTTTGTTACTTTCCGTTACTTTTTCAATGATTTTGGTTACTTTTGGAATTATTTTGGTTATTTTTTAAATCCCTTTTGTTGGTTTTTAAATTCTTGTTACTTTTGGAATTCTTTTTGTTAATTATTAAATTTTTTCGTTACTTCCTAAATGACTTTTGTTACTTTTGGAATTATTTTTGCAACTCTTTAAATGCTTTCTGTTGCTTTTTAAATTCATTGTTACTTTTGGAATTAATTTTGTTACTTTTTAAATTTTTTCGTTACTTTTTAAGTTTTTTCGTTACTTTTTAAGTTTTTTCGTCACATTTGGAATTATTTTTGTCACTTTTTAAATTCCTTTTGTTGCTATTTAAATTCTTGTTACTTTTGGAATTATTTTTGTTACTCTTTAAATTCTTTCTCTCACTTGTAAATCCGTTGTTATTTTTGGAATTCTTTCTGTTACTTTTTAAGTTTTCTCATTACTTTTTAAATTTTCTTGGTTACTTTTCAAATTCCTCTTGTTACTTTTGGAATTCATTTGTTACTTTTAAAGTATCTTCGTTACTTTTGAAATGATTTTGGTTATTTTTGGAATTATCTTGGTCACTTTTTAAATTCCTTTTGTTACTTTTGAAATTCTATCGTTACTTTTTAATTTTTTTTGTTACTTTCTAAATGATTTGTGTTACTTTGGGAATTCTTTTCGTTACTTTTAAAATTATTTAGTTACTTTTTGAGTTTTTTCGTTACCTTTGAACTCCTTTTTGTTACTTTTTAAAAAATTTCGATATTTTTTAAGTTTCTTCGTTACTTTTGGAATTATTTTTGTTACTTTTTAAAATTCTTTTTGTTACTTTTTAATCTTTTGTTACTTTTTAAAATTCTTTTTGTTACTTTTTAATTCTTTTGTTACTTTTTAAAATTCTTTTGTTACTTTTTAATTCTTTTGTTACTTTTTAAAATTCTTTTTGTTACTTTTTAATTTTTTTCTTACTTTTTAAATTCTTTTCTTGCTTTCTAAAACTAGTACAATTATAATCAAAATTTAAATAAACGGAATTAAAATAATTCTTGCAATTCTCACGGGAGCGCCTCAGCGGGATTTTTTGGAGAAGGTTCAAATTATTTGGAGGGTGTGGGTGTGTGGTCCTGCGGTGGGTTCAACGACATCCCGAAGAGTCGTCCTGAGCGATAGATCCTGGCGGAGATTGGTGCGGGAAGAGGGCGACGAGAAACTTTATTTCGTGAGCGTAACGAGGCTCGAGAAATATATCCATAATTCGTTTTCATGAAATAAGCGATTTTCGAGGCTCGGCAAACGGCAGCGACACCCGAAAAGCCGCGGAAGTTGTAAATTCTCTCACATGAGCGACAAAAAAAGAAGAGAGAGAGAGAGAGAGCAAGAGAAAGAGAGAGAGAATGAGATAGAGAATGAGAGAAGATAGAAAGAGAGAGGGAGAGAGAGAGAGAAGATAGAAAGAGAGAGAGAGAGAGAGAGAGAGAGAGAGAAGGAAAGAAAGAGAGAAAAAGAGAAAAAGAGGGTAAAAAAGGAAAAGAAAAATGAAGAGGAATAAAATGATACACGATCACGATCGATGCTACAAATTGCTTTCTCTCTACCGGCTCGTACACAGATTGCATTTTGTCTAATTTATTGCCTCTTTAATATTCCCTGTTTAATTCGAGTCATGTTTTTTCGGGATGTTTAATTTTTAATTGTAAAAAGGACCCAATTTGAATGATTTAAGGTTTTTGGATATTGGAGGGAGATAAATTAGCGACTCATGTGGAGAAAAAAAAATTTCCGCCGGGATTCGAACCAGTGAATTTCACTAGCGCGAGTCCGACATCCTAGGCATGGGGCTAATCTTCACTTTTAGTTGGATGGATTGAAAATGACTAGTTTTTTATTTTTCCACTCATTTTCTTCAAAAGAAGGGAATATCTTATCATTTTTAGATTAAATTAGTTAAAAAGTAGCTTAATTACTTGAAAGGCAGTTCAATTACTGAAAAATTAGTGCTCAAAAATGAGTTATGGTATTACGACATGCGCAGTAGTGATCTGTACTATATATATATGCGCAGGAGACAGATATGACTGCGCAGTAGTCACATCTAATTATTATTCATGCGCAGTAGTTACATGGTACTATTATGCATGCGCAGTAGTCAAATGTAACTATTACAGGTGCGCAGTAGTGATCTACAGTAGTTACACATGCGCAGTAGTAATCTACGACAGTTACACATGCGCAGTAGTAATCTACGGTAGTTACACATGCGCAGTAGTAATTTACGGTAGTTACATATGCGCAGTAGTAGTCTACAGTAGTTGCACATGCGCAGTAATAATCTACGGTAGTTACACGTGCACAGTAGTAGTCTACAGTAGTTACACATGCGCAGTAGTAATCTACAGTAGTTACACATGCGCAGTAGTGATCTACAGCAGTCACACATGCGCAGTAGCGACATACGCAATTAGTACATGCGCAATAGTGAACTACCGAAGTTATATATGCGCACTAGTAACCTACGACCATTACACATGCGCAGTAGCAATCCCTAAAGTAAAAATCAACAATTATTGTCAAAAATCAATATCAAAGGCAGAAAATTAATCAAGAAAGTTGAAAATTAGTCGCAAATGCAAAAAATTAGTCGCAAAAGTATAAAATTCACCACAAAAAAGAAAATTAAGTGCAAGAGTAAAAAATAACTCAACAAGGGAGATTTAAACCACGCAGATTATCTGGACAGTGATAGGCGATTAGAATCCAAGATAAAAGCGTTCACGTCTTGGGAATTTTAAGATCGGGTAAATTGCTGTTTAATGATTTCGAAAGAGGTTTAATTTCGACCTATTCGCGCAGGGGTTGATAAAGAATGATACGAGTGACTGCGAGTGGAGGTTTCATGACCAATAGAATTTTACGAGGCGAGATAACCCAAGGCTGTTTCCTGTCTGGTTGTGTCTCGGCGGGCTTCATTAATAATACAGGTAGTCGAGGCCGACGATAACGTGTCCGACTATCGGGGGTGAAAGCGTGTCTTAAACTCCCCTTTTTTCAGATAAAAAGCCCCTCTCCCTCTAGCCTTCTCCACCTAGAGCACTTGGTTTCCAGGGACGACCGTCACCCTTGAAAACGTGGTCGTTTTTAAAGCCTTTTAAATTTCCCTCTTGTCGGAAAAGTTGCCGCTGACAGGATCAAAAGTGACGTGTGGATTTTTGGAAAAGATAAAATAATGCAAATATGAGGTAAATATTGTATTTGATATTATTTTGGAAAGGAAAAAAACACCTTAAAATTATTGTTATTTAATAATAACAATAATAATTATAATTTTTATTATATATATAATTATATATATAATTTTTGTTTATAATTTTTAAGAACTGATAATTTTCTGTCGAATTGTTTGAATAATAGAAGACAAATTATTATACATTATATTATAGAAGGCATTATTTTACAAAAATGCAAAAAAATATTTACACTTTCTTTTTAATTTGTTATATAAACAAAAAATAAAAACCAAAAAAAATTTTCTCCGTGAGGAAACAAAGAAGAGTTGCATCGATGGAAATTAAATTACTTTTTTAAGCAAAAAATCTGCTCAAAAATTGGGACCAGTTGAGTGTTATGGAACAAAGTTACTTTACCCCCACTCTGCTGTCAATAGCCGCGGCGAGGCGCGAACTAAAAATCGTCATAAAATTGTATCTAGTGGCATTTTAAAAAAACGGAAAATGCTCATCGTTATGTTTTTCGATTCCCTTTCGTTCTGACGTTTAAAACAAAAATTACAAGGTTACATTTACCCCCACTCCGGCGTCGATAGCCGCAGCGAAGCGCGAACAAAAAATCTCCATAATATTCAATCCAGTGGCAATTTAGGAAAAAGAAAAAACCCCAAGCTTTTTATTTTTCGATTCCGTTTCATTCTGTCGTTCAAGGCTAAGTTACATTTTACCCCCACTCCGTCGTCAATAGCCGCGAATAGGCGCGAATAAGGAAATCGTCATAATATTGAATCTACTACGAATTTAAAGAACGAAAAAAGCCCATCGTCTTATTTTTCGATTCCCTTTCGTTCTGACGTTTAAAACAAAAACTACAAAGTTCCATTTACCCCCATTCCGGCGCCGATAGCCGCGGCGAAGCGCGAACAAAAAATAATATCTTAAAATAATAATATAAAATAAAAGCATAATATTCAATCTAGTGACAATTGAAGAAAACGAACAAATCCCATGGTTTTATTTTTCGAATCCGTCTCATTCTGTCTTTTAAGGCAAAGTTACATTTTACCCCCACTCCAGCGTCCGTTGCCGCTTCAACACGCAAACAAATAATCATCACAAAATCAATTCTACCGCAAATTTTAAAAAAGCAAAAAAGCCCATCGTCTTATTTTTCCATATCCTTTCGTTCTGATGTTTAAAACAAAAACTACAAAGTTACATTTCACCCCCACTCTGGTGTTAATAGCAGCGGCTAGGCGCAAATAATAAAATCGTCATAATATTGAATCTGCTACGAATTTAAAGAAATGAAAAAAACCCATCGTCTTATTTTTCGATTCCCTTTTGTTTTGACGTTTAAAACAAAGTTACACTTACCCCCCACTCCGGCGTCCATAGCCGTGACATCGCGCAAACAAAAATTCGTCACAATATCAATTCTACCGCGAATTTAAAAAAAACAAAAAAACCCCACCGTCTTATTTTTCCATTCCCTTTCATTCTGCCGTTCAAAACAGTCCTTTCGACAAAAAATGCTCTCAAATGATTCAATAACAGGTTCATTTCAAGTGCGTCTGGTGCGTAAGTCGAACACCATTACTTCCACTTTTAAAAAAGGACCAGCCATCCTCCAAGAGGTTAAATGTGTTTTCCATTAACACGCGACATGCTCATATCCCCGTTAAAAAAAAGCCCAAGGAGAGGGGGTTGCAAAAAGGCAAAAATAAAAGAAACAGAAGTGCGTCTGTGTAAAAAAAAAAGTAAAAGTGCAACGAGTGGGGGGAGCATAATAGTCTGCTCGAAATTGTAACCAGTCGACGCTCACGCCCTCGTCGCGACGCCTCGAGAGACTTGGAAAATCGAAGAAAAGCGTAAGGTGCGACGGGGAAAGCAGGGGAAGCAAAAGGGCGAGAAGGAAAGCAAAATGGGGGGAAGCACCATGTCGGGGAAGGGGGGGTAAGAGAGACAGCAGAATGGTAAAGGGAAATCGGAGGGCTAGAACGCAAGAGGATGAGAGGGTGGAACCGGAGGGTGAGAGAGAGAACATAGAGAGAGAGAGAGAGAGAGAGAGAGAGAGAGAGAGAGAGAGAGAGAGAGAGAGAGAGAGAGTAGGTGAGAGAGAACGTACTATGAGAGGGGGACGTAGGGTGAGGGGGGAACACAGGGTGGGGGCCAGAGGGTGTGAGGACCAGAAGGCGAGAGAGAAAACCGAGTTTGAGAGAAAAACCGACAAGGAAAGCGAGGGACGAATAAGAGCGGGTGGAGGGGGCAATGCGAAGAGAAGCAACAGGGGAGGGGGTAGAGACAGAGGGCGAAGCTGAGGGTTTCGAATATGAGGGTGTCCGTGAAACGAGAAAAGGGAGAAAAAAAGGGGGAAGCGTCGGAGCACCGATATACAAGCGGATGTATTACTCTTTGAGGCATTTTCTTGGCTCTTTTTTCTTCTTTCTTCATTTCACACCCGAAAAGCTATTTCCATTCTTCACGCGATATTTTGCGTCCTTCATCGCTCATTGCTTCCGGCACCTTCCCCAAGGATCCAGAGAAGTTGATGTTTGGAAACGCCCCTTGACTCGTTGCTTCTAATGACCCACCAGGGACTCGCTTTTGTTTTATTTTTCTTGGTTTTTTTTTGGCTGGGGGAGCGGCAGTTTTGTGCTTGACCCCTAGATAAATTATCTTAAATTGGTTGGTATCAAAAATCCAAAAAAGTATGAAAATCCAAAAAAAGTATGAAAATCCAAAAAGAGTATCAAAAATACAAGAAAAGAAATTATTCTTCTTCAAAAGATTGAAGAATAAAGGAAAAATGCCAAAAATAGAGGGAAGGTATCAAAAGTGAAAGAGAAATGTAGAAAAAGAAAAGAAAAAAGTAAAAATGTGAAAGAAAAGTATAAAAAAATGTAAAGAAATAAAAGAAAAGTATAAAAAAAGAAGAATGTAAAGAAATAAAAGAAAAATGTAAATAAATAAATGAAAAATGTAAAAACTAAACGGAAAATGTGAAAAGGGCAAGAATAAAAGAAGTGTTGAAAGAACGGATTGCGTGGAAAAAGTGGCCCCAGCATAGTCCCAGAGTCTTGGCAGAAGCGTGGACTGACCCAGAAGTGGCGATGCTTTTATCGCTCCGTTGGAAAAGTGGCCCCTGCATAGTCCGCGGTCTTGGCAGTGAAGAAGCGACAGTCGTGGGGCGGTCCAGAAGAGGCGACGCCTTTATCGCTCCACTGAAAAGACCTGCGACTATGCAGGGACCACTTTTTCTGCAAACTGCCTCTTTCCTCTCGTACTTTTAATTATTATCAATTTACTAATAACATTCTGTCATTGTTTTTCGTCAATTTAACAACGCTTCGTCATTTTTACAAATCTATTTTATGTTCCATCACTTTCAAACAATTCAAAAGCAAAACCTCATTTTCACAAATTCGAAAATAATGCCCCTTTTTATAAATTTGAAAAAAACTGGTTTCCACAAACGGAAAAATTACCAGACTTGTTTTTTACAAAGAAAAAAATAACTGAACACATTTTTTACAAACGGAAAAATAACCAGACAGGTTTTTTACAATCAGAAAAATAACCAGACACGTTTTTTACAATCAGAAAAATAATCAGACAGGTTTTTTTAAATCAGAAAAATAACCGGACACTTTTTTTAAAAATTTGAAAGAGAATACAATTTTGTAAATTGAAAATGGGGTTTACTGGAAAATAATTTGTGTGTCCTTGGAAGTAAATAAAAAAAAGGGGGGTAAAAAAGCATTTTGACCGTGATTTCGGATAGAGAATGTGAATAAAAGAAGACATTATATGGAAATTGGTAAGAGGCACGTGAAACGGATTGTGAGGAGCGGCCGTGCAGTCATCTCGTTTTATGATGGTGGAAGAGGTCGTGACCACTCGGAATTACTGAAATGTTTCTAGGACGTTTTAATGGCGTTTAGTGCAGATAAAGAGGATAAAAATGAAATCTTATTACGACACAATCACCAGCTATCCAATAAGGCTAACGGTGATTCTCTTATTTCCTTTGGCTTTTGGAAAGACTCAATTACACTCGAATATAATTAAAAGCAAGAAAATAACATTAGTAGACGCAAGAGGACTTTAAAAGGATAAAAGCGGAAATGAGTTTGACATCAAAGGACAAGGGGAGGGGAGACTCCTCGATAAAGATTGAAATAATAAGATGATAATTGAGATAAAAAATCCAAAAAGGAACGTTGAAGTGATAAGAATTCATGAGAAAAATTGAAAAGAAAATTCGTACAAAAATTGATAAAGGGTAATTGAAAAAAGTAAATCAAAAATTAAAGAAGAAATGACACAAAAACTTGAGTAAATGTAATTCCTTTTTTATTTTCTATTTTTGTCTTTTTTTTGTTTTGTTTTTTATTTCTATTTTTTTATTCTTATTTATTTATTCTTCTTTATTTATTCTCATTTATTTATTCTTATTTGTTTATTCTTCTTTCTTTCTTCATTCTTCTTTCTTTCTTTATTCTTCTTTCTTTCTTTATGCTTCTTCCTTTCTTTATTCTTCTTTCTTTATTCTTCTTTCTTTATTCTTTATTCTTCTTTCTTTATTCTTCTTTATTTATTCTTATTTGTTTATTCTTATTTATTTTCATATATTTCGTTTTAATTATTTATTTTTATTTATTTATTCATACGCGTCCGTTTAATCTCCTAAACAAATAAAATTGACCCAAAAACTAAAGAGGACACAAAATGATGCAAGAAATGAAAAACTGACACAGAATCTAAAAATTCCACGCAAAAATTAAAAAATTGACAAGGAAATGAAAATTTGTAAAATAGTAAAAAAACGTGACAAAAAAGGACTTGGGTGTTTGAGGGTATAAGGATTAGATTCCGGTTGGACTTGTTCTCATGCTGCTGGGCACTTTAATAGGCGCAGGATAAGAAACTTGGCAATCGAGGGTATACACGTCAAACGCATAACCCGCATCCTTTCGGTCGGCATCAAGTAAATAATACAATAGTCACCTGAGCGTGAAATGGAAGCGAAGCCAGCCACAAAGGCGAGCCACCGTTAAGAGAGCCTGTTCCAAGAGGCTAGTCTCGCTAAAGAAAGTAAAGAAACTCGCTCCCCGACATTAAGCACGCGGAGGCTAATAACGACGGATCAGGTATTACTATAATTGGTCTAAAGGCTATATCCCAATCCCAAAAAAGCCACATCTCTCAAACACAACTTTTTCCACACACACTTTTTCATTAAAACTCACCTCATGGGTCTTAACAAACCATTCAATAGGCCCCTTCTTTCCTATCCAAAAAATGTCTAATAGTTTCCAAGATAATGCCTGTTAAAGTTTTTTCCCCCTTCCACTTGGTTTCCGGAAGTGTTCCTTCCTTACGCAACTTCCAGGGCCAATTAACAGGTGCCGGTAAACCAGAGGGGTTCAATTTGAGCCAAAAAAAACTCAATTTGAGGCCAAACTGTTCATTTTTAACCGAAAAATACAATTTCCAAAAGAAAGTTCAAACTGAACTGAAAAGGTTCATTTTAAAACCGAGAAACCCATTTTCAAGCGAAAAGATTCAACTTGAGTCCAAAATATTCAAATTGAGAGCAAAAGGTTCATTTTTAAAGGAAAAATACAATTTCAGCCCGAAAGTTCAATTTGAACTGAAAAGGTTCACTTTCAGTCCAAGAAGTCCATTTTAAGCCAAAAGATTCGATTTGAGCCCAAAAAGTTCAATTTGAGGCCAAACGGTACATTTTTAAAGGAAAAATACAATTTCAGCCCGAAAGTTCAATTTGAACTGAAAAGGTTCACTTTAAGTCCAAGAAGTCTATTTTAAGCCAAAAGATTCGATTTGAGCCCAAAAAGTTCAATTTGAGGCCAAACGGTACATTTTTAAAGGAAAATTACAATTTCAGCCCGAAAGTTCAATTTGAACTGAAAAGGTTCACTTTCAGTCCAAGAAGTCCATTTTAAGCCAAAAGATTCAATTTGAGTCCAAAATGTTCAATTTAATACTGAAAGATACAATTTTAACCCAAAGAATACAATTTCATCCCAAAAGCTCAATTTGAACTCAATAGATTCACTTTGAGTCCAAGAAGTCCATCTTGAGGCCAAGAGATTCAGTTTGACTCCAAAGAATTTAATTTGATACCAAAAGATACAATTTCAGCGCAAAAGTTCAATAAATCTCAAAAGGTTCACTTTGAGTCCAAGAAGTTAATTTTGAGATCAAAAGATCCAAAGTCCAAAATGTTCAATTTGAGACCGAAAGATACAACTATAACCCAAAGAATACAATTTCAGCCCAAAAGTTCAATTTGAACTCAATAGGTTCACATTGAGTCCAGGAAATCCATCTTGAGGCAAAAAGATTCAATTTAACTCCCAAAAGTTCAATTTGATCCCAAAAGGTTCACTTGAAGTCCAAAATGTCGATTTTTAAGCCAAAAATTCAATTTGACTTCAAAAAGATTAATTTGAGACCAAAAGATACAATTATAATCCACAAGTTCAATTTGAGCCCAAAAGGTCCATCTAAGTGCAAAAAGTCCAATTTGATCCCAAAAGTCCAATTTTAACCAAAAGATTTAATTCGAGTGCCAAAAATACAATTAGCAAAGAATAAAATTTAAACACAAAAGTTCAATTTGAGCCCCCAAAATGTTCAATTCGAGCCTAAAAGGGTTCATTTCGATCCTATATCGGTTCAGTTCGATTCTCAATCACTAAACAATGAAACTTGTTCCAGTGAGGCCCAAAAGTGAAAAGTCAGAATGATATTGATTGTAATTAAATATGAGGAGAGTTTAATATGAAGAAATGTTGTGCACGCACACGCAGCAGGTGATCGAGTGGGATAAATTGAGTCCCAGATTTTTGGGGCCCAAGTTCACGGGCCGATAATGAGCGAGAAGGACCAGCTCCAATGAAAGCGGAAGCTCCAAGTCCGCAGGGCCGTGGCGAAAGAGAAGGATGGTTGAAAAAGAAAGGACCCAAGGGCGTAGCGAATTGGGCCCTTTTTCATCAGAATCATCACCACTGTACCAGAGAGAGATGGAGACTATCCATTTTCAAGATACCGTTCCCTGGATCGTCTCGGCATTTGTGGGAAACCAAAAATTCAAAACAAATCATTCTTACAACACCAAGGGTTTTTTTGGGCCTTATGTCTCTTCACAACGCAAAAGAAAAAGAAACCTGTTCATCTATACAAGACTGCGCTTTCATTCACCTTCTTTACGCAGTAAAATTAACAAACAACGCATTTTTGAAGAAATTTTGGGCCTTATTTGGAAAAAATTGCAGTACTATTTTGGGCCCTACGATCGCACTTTCATTCACCTTCTTTACGCAATAAAATGATCAAACGGCGCATCTTTCAGATAAAATTTGGGCCTTATTTTGTAAAATGGGTCTTTATATTTTGGGCCCTACGATATATTTTGTGTCCTACGATATATTTTGTGTCTTATAGTACTTTTGATCGAAAAGTATTTTTGTTTCAACAATATTCTAAAATTAACAATACTTTGGGTCTTGACAATTATGGGCCTTATCTGAAAATTGGTCCCAAAATTGTTGTGTTCCATATTTTGTGCTCTAAAATATTTTGGATCTTAATGATTTGGATCACATTTGAAAACGAGTATTACAATAATTTTGTTTTTGAAATTTTTGAGCCTGTTGTGAAAATTAGGCCCAAAGTTTGGAAATGTCAGAAGAATTTTTGGATCATTGAATTTGTTGTAAAAATGAATTTTTGGGCCTTATTTGAAGGTAAAAAAATATGTTGTAAATTACAGGGTGCTTTCTAATTTTTTTAAAATATATTTTATATAAAAGAAATGGTAAATTTTGGGCCTCATGGAATTTATGAAAAAAATTAAACTTTGGAACGAAAAAAACTATTGCAATTACAACAGAAGGTGGTTTTATAAGCAGCTGTCATTAATCATGGTCGTCAAATGTCGACAAATTTATCGAGCAGATTTTGAAGATCAAAGGAATTCAAAGAAAAGATTTATTACGCCTAAAGGATCTTGCTAGAATTACAGTATTTCTCAAACTGGATTTATTTCCACGTCAAGCACTTTGGCATGATTTATTTCAATTTTAGATTTATCTGACAAAAATGCTAAGCAAACATTCGATTACATAAATTAAAAATTGTTTCGCCTTTTAATCATCCAGGGAATTATTTCTGGTTGTGAATTATTATTGAAAATACGATTTGGTATTTGTAAATTGGGAATTTAGTGATCTACTTAAAAATAAAGAATAAAATAAGGAAAAATAAGAAAGCAATAAAAAAAGAAATAAAGAATAGAAAAAATAGAAAAAAACAAACAAAGAAAAAGAAACAAAACAAAAGAAACAATAAACAAAAGTAAATAGAAAAAAATAAGAAAAAACAATAAGAGAAAAAGAAACAAAACAGAAGAAACAATAGAAAAAATAATAAAAGAAAAAACAATAGAAAAAATCAATAGAAAAAATAGAAAAAAATAAAAGAAAAAGAAACAAGAAAAAAGATCAATAATAAAAATAGAAAAAAACAATAAAAGAAAAAAGAACAAAACAATAGAAACAATAGAGAAAAGTCAATAGAATAAAGGGAAACAAAACAGAAAGAAACAATAGAAAAAAAAGAAAAAAAGAAACAATAGAAAAAATAGAAGAAAAAACAATAAAAGCAAAGAAAACAAAAGAAAAGAAACAATAGAAAAAAGTCAATAAAGGAAAAGGAAACAGAAATAAACAATAGAAGAAAAGGAAATAAAACAAAAAGAAATAATAAAAGAAAAAGAAACAAAAATAAACAATAGAAGAAAGGAAAACAAAACAAAAAGAAACAATACAAAAAAAGAAACAATAGAAGAAAAAGAACCAATAGAAAAAATAAAAAAAACAAAGAAAAAGAAACAAAACAATAGAAAAAATAAATGGAGGAAAAAGAGACAAAACAATAGAAAAAAATAAATAGAAGAAAAAGAAATGAAACAATAGAAAAAAATAAATAGAAAAAAAGAAACGAAACAATAGAAAAAAATTAATAGAAGAAAAAGAAACGAAACAATAGAAAGAAATAAATAGAAGAAAAAGAAACAAAACAATAGAAAAAAATAAATAGATGAAAAAGAAACAAAAATAAACAATAGAAAAAATACAATACAATAAATAAGAAAAATACAAGAAAAACAAAATCAAAAAAAAGGAAAAAAAATTATTTACTTATTTATTTGAAGAAATAAACATAAAAAACAAAGAGACACAAATAAAAATAAAACAAAATCGAGTTACGCACCGTAGAAAAAAGTCAATCACGAGAGAGTCAATCAGAATGACAATTAATTTTCGACTTTAAAATAAATGAGCGTAATTAGTCAAAATAATAGCGGCAATTGAAAAAGTAACGGTTTTGATTAAATAACGGGCATTTGTGAATTAAAATGATCATTCCCGGAAGCAAGTGTGGCTATCTTGAGCGCGCGCGCGCGCGCGAGCGGGGAATCCGCATCACGGTCACGGAGAACGCACCCGATTCCGTCCGAGAATACATACTTGGAAACGGGAAAAGTAAAAGTAGGCATTCCAGGGTGTTGCGAGCTCAAAGCCCTAAGGCCACATATATCGCGTGTGTGCATAACTAAATCCGCGAATCATCGTCTAAAACTCACACTTGATAATCAGCCTCGAATTCTCAGAAATAAAATTTTAAAAAATTGTAAATCAATATTAAATCAATTTTATCTAAAGCACCAAACAGAAAAATTGTTTTTTAGACCCAAAAGACACAAATTCAGAGGTGAAAAAAAGTAACTGCGACCAGGATCGAACACCGGACGGTCAGCTCGCCAATCCGCGCCTTAAGCCCCACGGCTAAAGTCGCACCAAGTGAAAAATACTCTTTCTTCGATATTTTCGAAATTAACGCACATTTTGTACTCTTTTTATTCGTAATAATGTTAAATTGAAACTAATTTTGAATACTTCAGGGCAAATTTGTGAAAAAGAGGAAAGAAAAACAGAAGAAAATAAAAGAGAAAAAGGGAAGGCAAAAGAAAATGAAACAGAAAAAAAAGCAGGAACACAACTTTTGTTTGTTTGTTATTCGAAACAGGATTAAAAAAAATTGTTTTTTAATTCATAAGAATAAGGAAGCCATTTTCGTTTGTTAGAAATAATGTTATAAACAAAATTACAATATAAAATATACAATATACAATATACAATATAAAAAATATTTTGTTTATTGAGTTATATATTATTTTGTTTATTTTAAAAATTTTGTTCGTACGGACGTCTTAAAAAATATGTTTCAAGATACAAAATACAAAAATGAATATGAATGATAAAGAAAAAAAGTAACTGTCACCGGTTTCGAACCCCGATCCGTCGAGCTCTCCATTCCGCGCCTCTAGCCCTGCAGCCAAAGTCCCACCAACCAAAAAATACTCTTTTCTTCGCTATTTTCAAAACTATCGCAAATTTCTCGATTCTTTTTTGCTATGATTGTTAATTTCATGCTAATTTTCACTAATTTAGTGCAAATTTGCAAAAATAATGAAAAAACGTGTGATAAAAGTTGTTTTGAACAGAAAAAAGGCAGAAACGAAAAAGAAAGCCAAAGAAGGAAAATGGACAGAAATTAAATTTTAAACAATTTCCCATACTAAAAGCAGGATTAAAAATTAGGCGCTTTTTAATAAATGAGAATAAGGAGGTCAACATCTTTTGTTGAAAATCTTCTTCCAAGCAAGAAATCACTTTGTACAAAGTCTCATTTCTTTTTTTCTTATCCCAAAGTAGATGGTGCATTTTCTCATCGAGCTTCAAAGCACTTTTCTACTTCTTATAATCCAGTCAGTATCTGGGGAAATTCGACGAAAGCTTGCTAAGTAAAAAAAACCTCTTGACCTCCATTGCCCCAGAAAAAACTATCTCAAAAAATTAATTTTTCCAAAAAGAATCTTAAAAAGTATTTTTAGACATCTCAGTCATTTTTTACCATTTTATTTCTCACAATATTTCATTTCCTTTTTCACCATTTTATTTTCCTCACCAAAAATGTTACAATTTTACAATTTTTTACTAAAAATAAATTTTTAGTGAATGTAAATGTCATTGAATGTTTACGTCATTTTAAAAATTACTAAATTTTTGTAAAATTTTTCTTTTTAAAAAAAATATTTGTATCGAATTTTACGTTTTTTGACAATCGTTTTTTTTAAAAGTAAATTTTTAGAATCTCGAGGGCCAGTTTTGAAAATGCAAAAATAACTCGAAAAAGTATCTTGTGTCATAAAATATCATAATCTTGTGTCATAAAATCAAATAAAGAACGGTTTGTTGAGCGTCGAGGCTTCCACCTGAAATTATCGTTGTTCGTTTTACAACGATGCGTTACCAAGGCGTTTTATTTTTTATGGATGCGTCGGCGATTGCTTGGAACTGAAAGGATTAATGGCTACTCTTATTCCTTGCCTGACTAGGATTATGGCTGTTACGCTGTTAAAACACTTAACCTTCCAAGTTTCAACAGTGGAAATAAATTTTCAGAAGCGCTCATTTTCAATGAGTCACATTTTATTCCGGACCAAATCCATTCTTCATCTTCACCAATAAATCAGTCACTCCATTCGAATATTCTTAAAAAAACCCCACATCACTTTTAACCGACATTTTTAATTCAAAAATTAATTTATCACTTCGAAAAAATTTTATCTTCTTTGAAAAATAGCAATTTTTTATTAAATTTGTCTTTGAAAAATAGCAATTTTTTATTAAATTTGTCTTTGAAAAATAGCAATATTTAATCAAATTTTTTTTTTGAAAAGTAGTGATCTTTAATTACATTTTTCGTCAAAAAATACCAATTTTCAAAACAAAATGCAATCCGTGTGACGAAAGGGTGGTTGAAAAATCACCCAGTTGTGGAAACTGATGCAAAAAGTAGTGTAAAAAAAGTGTATGCGCCGGGTCTCGAACCCCGAACAGTTGAGTGTGTCACGCGGCGCCTTAAGCCTCACAGCCAAAAGGTCATCAAGCAAAAAAAATCGCTCTTGTTGATATTTCAAAGAATACTCGCAATTCAGTGGGATTTTTTTGCAGAAATCGATTACTGGGACCACCGTAAATCAATTTTTGAGTCTCTTTTAGTGAACTTCGAGAATTTCGTATAATATTTTTACAGAAAATAGAAAAAAAAAAAGAAATTGAAAAATTGAAAAGTTAGGAAAGAAAAAGCGAATAAGGGGGAGAAAAAGAAGGACATGAAATGCAGCCTGCTCCCGTATGCCATTCCTTTCTTGCAAGCATGTACGAGACGCAGGACTCTACACACGCACTCCTAACCTCCCTCTCACCCAGTAACCACTCATTTCGCTCTCTCTCTTTGTCTCCGATTCTATCTCACTTGGATCTAGACGCTTTGGCACGCACCGGTCCTTATCTCTTCCTTCTTCTCTAACCATTCGCTCGTCGATCGGTCTATCCCCCCCCACTCCCACCCTTCTAGCTAACCCCACACAAACTAGCTTAAGCATTTTATCATTGTCTCTCTCCCTCTCGATTCTTCTCTTTCTCGATTCAACTTTTCTCTCTTCCTCTCGATTCAAATTTTCTCTCTCCCTCTCGATTCAACTTCTTTCTCTCTCCCTTTCGATTTAACTTTTCTCTCTTTCCCTCTCGATTCAACTTCTCTCTCCCTCCCTTTCGATTTATTTTTTCTCTCTTTCCCTCTCGATTCAATTTCTTTCTTTCTCCTTCTTGATTCAACTTTTCTCTTTCTCGATTCAAATTCTCTCTTTCTCGATTCAAATTCTCTCTTTCTCCCTCTCGATTCAAATTCTCTCTCTCTCTTTCACTCTTGTCCAATTCTCCAGACGATATGTTATCAAGAGAAGGAGAGAGAGAAAGAAAGTAAGAGAAGGAGACAGAGAAAGAAAGTAAGAGAAAGAGAGGAGGAAAAAACGTGAAAGAGAGAAGGAACAATGCAGAAAGAAAAAGAGAGACAAGGGCAAAAAAATAAAGAAAGAAAAAAGGTAAGAGGGAGAAAGCAAGGTGGAAAGAAAGGGAGAGAGAGAAAGACAGGGAAAAAGAGAAGGAAAAAAGGGTAAGAGAAAGAAAAATTCAAAAAGAGAGAGAACAGCAGCGAAATAGTGAGAAAAAAGGGAAGATGTAAAGAAAGAGAGAGAAGGAGAGAGAAAGAGAGACAAAGAGAGAGAAAGAGACACAGAGAGAAAGAAAGATGTAAAGAGAGAGAGAGAGAACGACAGCAAAAAAAGTGAGAGAGAAAGAAAGATGAAAAGAGAGAGAGGGAAAAAGAGACAGAAACGCGGCTTGAGAGAGAAAGGGGTGGGGGAACTGTTTCTGTCCTTGTTTGACGTGCGGGATGCTGCGAGGCTTCCAGGTCTGGAGCGAAGTCGTAGATTGTACAGGTATGCACGCAGTGGGCTGGCTGGGCATTCCTGCGGCGTTGCCGCGTCTCTTACTCGGTGACGAGGAGCGGGGACGCGAGAGAGAGGGACGCACAGGTGCAAGGGAGAGAAAGAGAGATGCACAATTCTCAAGAGGGACTCGGCTTCATTGGTAGAGGCAATCGAGTTTACGCCTGGTCTTGCAGCCAGCAGGGAATTTGGTCACACTACACAGCCATGAATTTTGACTCGAGGTCATCAGACGCACTCGAATTTTTTACCCCCTCCACGCAATTTTATTCATTTAATTCACGGACAATTTTTTAACATGCAACAAAATGGAAAATGGAATTTTAGTTTGGAGTCAATTTACGGCAGTTTATTTTAATTGTTGTATAATTAATTTGAGTTTAATTAATTTAGGAATTTAATTAATTTAAGTGTCTAATCAATTTAAGTGTTTAATTAATTTAAGCGTTTAATTAATTTAACTGTTTAATTCATTTAAAAGAAATAATAATTTGATTTAAAATTGTTTATATTTCTTGCACCATTTGTGGCGATTTCTCTCTTCTTTTTCTTCTTTATTTCTTTTCTTTCATTCTGTTTCCTTTACTTATTTTTCTCTTTGCCTTTCTCTCTTCTTCTCTTTGCCTTTCATTCTTTTTTGCACTTCTTTTTTACTCATTTCGTTTCTATTTTTATTTCCTTCGTTTTTTTCCCTTTTCCTTTCCATCTTCTTGTATTTACCTTTCTTTCTTTTCTTTTCCTTTCATTCTTGCTCTCTTTGTCTTTATTTCTTTTCCCTCAATTAATGTCTTCTATTTCGTTTCCTTCATTTCTTGTTTTTTCTCTTTACTTCTATTTTTCTTTGCCTTTCTTAGTTCTTCTTTTTCCCATTCATTCGTTTTCTCTTTGTCTTTCTTTTTTTTCCTTTCTTTTCTTTTCCTTTTTTCCTTTCTTTTCTTTCCTTTTTTGCTTTTCTTTCTTTTCTTATCATTCTTTTCTTTCCTTTCTTATCTTTCTTTTCTTTCAAAATTATCATTAAAATGAAAGAGAAAAAGAATGATACAAAGAAAGAAGGAAAGAAGAAGAGAAAAAAGACTCACTTTCTTTCTCTTTTTCTTCTCTCTTTCTCTTTCCCTCTTACTTTCCCTCTTTCATTTTGATGATAATTCTGAAAAGGCTTTTCTAACGACATTTATAATTTGAATTTCAAAACGTTTTCAGAAGGAATAAACAGAGGGAAAGAGAATTGAGAATGAGCAATCAAAGAAAGTGCCCCTTCCGCATTGGAGGCCGGGTTTCTTCGAATATCGAGCAATGCGCCCCACTTTGTACAAATGGAAGATGAAAAGCAGCCAAGAATTGAAAGCCCAGTGTAATTTAGCTCTAAGCTTATTTTATACTTTTCTATGATGCGCTCACTGTAATTACCGCTTCTCTTCCCTTTTTTCCATTTCAAGCGTTGAAAATTGTAAAATAAAAACGCAATCTCCCGGAGAAATATGATAACAAACATTTTCAATTGAAATAATCATACCAAAAGAAACGTACACTCAATATTCGAAACATTGAATTAAAATATGGAATAAAAATTAAAAATAAAAACGGGTAAAAAGAATAAACAAAAAAAATTGGAAACATAACATAAAAATGCGAAAATAAATTAAAAAGAAAGAGGCGCACGAAAAGTGAATAAAAAGACGAAAAAAAGAAAAAGGAGAGGAAAAGAGACAAGAAAAAAGAAGCAAAAAAGAAAGAAAGAACAAAGGGATAAGAAAGAAAGGGAAATGGAAAATAAAGAGAGATATAAAGAAAAAATAATAAAAAAGAATAATACAAAATAGAGAAGAAAGAGATGAAGAAACAATTAAGAGAAACAAGAATGAAAAAGAGAAAATAAATAAAAATGAAAAAGAAGAAAGGAACTAAAAGAAAGAAAAAATAGAAAAGAAAGAAATAAAGACAGAAGGGAAAAAAATAAAGAAAAAAAACGAAGAAGAAAAAAGATAAAGAAAGAAGAAAAACAAAGAAAAAGAAAAAATAAATAAGAAATAAATAAAGAAGAAAAAGAAAGAAAAAGAAAAAATAAATAAGAAATAAATAAAGAATCAAGATAGAAAAAATAAAGAAAAAAAGAAAATAAAGAAGAAAGAAATGAAAATAGACGCAAGAATAATAAAAAATAAGAGAAAATAAAGAAGAAAAAAACAAGAAATAAAT
This sequence comes from Ganaspis sp. Gsp50, assembly GCA_011057455.1. NCBI lineage: Eukaryota > Metazoa > Arthropoda > Insecta > Hymenoptera > Figitidae > Ganaspis > Ganaspis sp. Gsp50. Next base: position 41,455 of record WNHD01000941.1, read on the forward strand.
AAATGAAACAAGGGAAAAGAGAAATCCAAGAAAAATAATCAAGAAATTATAAATAACAATGAAAATAAAGAATAGGAAGGATAAGAGAAGAGAAAGAATAAAGAATTAAAAAAACAAGAGAAAAGCAAGAGAAAGAGCAGAAAAAGTAAAGTGGTAAGGAACAAGGGAAATAGAAAAGAAAAAAAAGAACTAGAAAAAATGAAGGAAGCAAGGGAAAAAAGGTATTAAAGAAAAAGAAACAAAGAATTAATAAATAACAATGAAAAGAAAGAAAAGAGAAAAAAGATAAAATAAAGAAGAAAGACTTAAAGAAAAAAGAGAAAAGCAAGAAAAAAGAAGAAATAACTAAAGAGGAAAGAAACAAGGGAAATAGAGAAGAAAAAACTGGAAAAAGTTAAAAGAAACAAGGGAAAAGAGGAATTAAAGAAAAAGAAAAAAAATAATAAATAACAATGAAAAGAAAGAAAAAGAGAAAATAACAAAGAAAGACTTAAAGAAACAAGAGAGATACAAGAAAAAAAGAATAAAGACAAAAGGAACAATAAAATAAAATGGAAAATAGAGAAGAAAAGAACAAAGAAAAAGAAAATTAAATTAAAAAAAGGTAATAGAGAAGAAGATACAAAGAAGAAATAACAACTACAATAAATAACAATGAAAGGAAAGAAAGAACAAGAGAAAAAAGACGAAAAGGAATAAAAAAAAGAAAAAGAGAGAAGAAAGAAGTGCAGAAACGAGAGAAATATAAAAAAATAAAGAAAACAAAGAAAGAAATAAAGAGGTAGGAAACAAGAAAGCAACAAGAAAAAAAAGGAAGAAGAAAGTAGAAAGAAACAAGAAAAAAGGAAGAAAAAGAAAAAATAAAGCAAGAATTAAAGAAGTAACAAAGACAAAAGAAACCAGAAAAAGATAGGAAAAGAGGAAAAAAATAAAAATAATATAAAGAAGAAAGAAACAAGTCAGAGAAAATAAACAAGAAAGAAAGAAGAATTGAAAATAAAGAAGAAAGTGATAAAGAGAAAAACAGGAAAGCATTAAAAATAAGAGAAAATCAATAAAGAAATAAAGAGGATAGGAACGAGAAAGAAAAATTGAGAATAAAGAAGAATAGAACAAAAAGAACCAAGGAAAAAGAGAAAAGAGAAAATAAAGAATATACAAAGAAGAAAAAATAATAGGTACTAATTACTATCAAAGGAAAAAAAGAATAAGAGAAAAGAAAGAAGAAAAGAATGAAAAAAGGAAGAACGAAGACAGATACAAGAAAATAAAAAAATAAATGAAGAAAAAATATACAAAACAAAGAACAGTAAAGAAGATATAAAAAAAAAGGAGAAATAAGGAAGAAAGGAACAAGGAAAAATGAAAAGAAAGAGAAAAGAGAGAGAAAAGAAAGGGAATTGAAAGGGAAAAGAAACAGAAAAAAAATAGAAAAAAGAGAAAAAAAAGAGAAAAGAAAAAAGGAGACAATAAAAAAATAACTAAAAAACGAAAAAAAAGCAAAAGTAGAAGAAAAAAATAAATATAGTAAAAATAACCTAAAACAAAAATTCAATAATCTGAATCAGCAAAAATTATCCAATCGAAACTTTCTTAATCAACAAAAACAATTAAAAACCCGGAAGAGGTAGAATTCAAAAGAAAAGTGGTTTCTTTAATCTGAAATTCGACGCCAATTGGCGCATACTTTCTCAACTGAGCGCGTCCCGAAAGTTTTATTCGAAACTCTTTTTTCTCTCTCTCTCGTGCCGAGCGCGTTGAACCAATGAGCTTTTAATTCGGGACGAACCCTTAATTTTGAAGATTGGCCACATTAGGAAATTATCAGGATCTCGGAAACGGTATTTGAGAAGGATGCAGTGCAAACTTGAAACTAAATGCAAACCTCAAGGCTTCATTTTTGTCCTCCCCCCACCCCAATCCTTTCTAACCATAACCCCCTCTTCACAAAAAATGGAAAACGCGGCCTTACCCCGGTCCCCTTAAATGGGGACAGTGAGACTAGAATCATTGAGATTCGACTAAGTGGAGGGCTGAATCGTCGATTAAGGCGGTCGACCCATAATCTCTTTAATGGTTCTGCATAATCTAGAAAACTACGTTTTAATGAGAATAATTTTGAAATTACACCTTAAAGGAGAAAATAACTCGTCCCGGGCCTCATAAAGCCAGTACTAAGTAATTAAAAGGCCAAAAAAGTCGATTATTATTTTTTTTTATTTTTCATTTAAAATTTCTTTTTTTCTTTTATTATTTTTATTTATTTCATTTTATTATATTTATTTTTATATTTATTTATTATGCAAAAAGGCATTTTTTTAATTTTGTAAGCCCGTTCACTGTTTAAATAAAAAATTATTATTATTGTAGTACCCGTTTTATTACTATTACTATTATTATTCCATAAAAAATGTTTATTGCTTTGCAATCGTATTTTTATATTATGAGACACAAACTATTATATTTCGTCATGTACAATACTATATTCGAATATATTTCAACCCACACAATGTCTATTATGACTCACGAATGAAAAGTGCCGAAAAACACCGGAATGCCGATTCGTACAAATTGATTCTACGCGAGAGTGTCTCGGAGCGAGTGGGGATGGGGAGCAGGCGGCAGAAGAGAGCCAAGCGACGCGCGCAGCAATAAAGCGACGCGCGCAGCCACGTAGCAACTCGCGCTCGCGAGTACCAGACAAAATGCAGACTCGGCGTTCCGGTGCAGGACGGAATACTGCAAAACATCCCGCACGATAAATTATAATCAATTAAAATGTCGTAAAGCTCAATAAATAATTGTATTTCATCTCCTTCTTTATCAAACTTTTAATTACTTTGCGCCGCATACTTCACGTGTACACGGTGTGAAATAAAATAAAAATTATTCTCCAAAATATATTATTATATTATGCCTAGCAAATACAATATCATAATATAATATATTTTCCTTTATTTCATAATTCTTTACCCCACTTCGTATCAATTTTTTTTGTTCTTATTTTTTTTGTTCGTATTTTTTCTTTTCATATTTTTTTTTCGTATTTTTTTCTGTTCGCATTTTATTTTTTCGTATTTTATTTGTTCGTACTGTTTTTGTTAGCATTTTTTTGTACGTATCAATTTAATTATATTTTATAAATTCTTTTTCAGTTTTCCGCGAAATTTGACGAAAGATTTCACAGTCTTTCTAAAGCTAAAGTAGTCTGGTGTCTAAAGTAATCTGGTCTCGACCTCGCGACGACCAATTTTCTTTTTCCATCTGTTTGAATAAAAAAAAATGGCGACCAAAAAGGCGAAGTTCCGCATCCGATTTATTTTTTTTTTGTAATTTCGACTGAAATTGATTGTGGAAAGTAAAATATTTAAGAGAATTTTTACCTTGCTCTGCTCGTGTCCCTCGTGGAGAAAATAGCAGAAGCAGTAGAAGGTGGGCGGCGACACAGGTGCTGAAGAAGAGGTCCGCGCCCGCCATATTGAAGGGGGCTATTCTAAACACAGCCCTCCCGGCGACGTCGGCCGGTCCTCTCGATCGCCAGGCTCCTCACTCTCTCCTCCTCATCCCTATAATCTTGCACCCTTCTCGAGATCGAGTTCGCTCCCTCGTCCTGGGCCACGACCACCGCCAACACACGTCCTCTTGACGCGTGCACGCATCTACCACCCTTTAACGACACCCCCCTTCAATGAGGATGCCTCATCTTTTTTTTATTCCACAAACACTATCACTTCCACTACACACTATCACCTTCCCTCCTTATCCTTCACCAGTTCCGCTCCTGAAACAAAACAAAAATTTACCATTAATTATCATTTTACCATTCAATAAGCAACAAAAAATTCAAATTTCAATAAAGAATGTTAAAAGATGTACAAAAAGGGATGAAAAGTAATTTATAAAAAAGTAGCGGTCGTGGGATTCGAACCCCGAACGCTCCAAGGCGTTACACGGTGCTTCTAGCCCAGCAGCTAATGTGCCATCACCAAAGAAAATGCCCCTTGTGTCGAAAATTGTAAATTCAACACTATTTTTTCGATCTTTTTTGATAAATATGGCTTTAGTAACAAAAAAGAAATATATTAGTACTTTAACGCAGGGAAAAAGATAAATAAATGAAGGAAAAAATAAATAACGAAAAAATGAACGAAGAAAAATAAATTAAAACAATGAACGAATAAAAAATAAAATAAAAAATGAAAAAAAGGAACGAAAGAAAGAATGAACAAATAAATGAAGGGAAAAAATGAATGAAAAAAGGAACGAAAGAAAGAACGAACAAATAAATGCAGGGAAAAAATGAATGAAGAAAAGGAACGAAAGAAAGAACGAAAAAAAAGAAATGAACAAAAAAATGAGGGAAGAAAAATGGACGAAAAATTGAAGAAAGGTCCGAGTTTTAAAACTAACAGTCGATGTGGGGTGCGGTCGGGTGGAAAAGGAAGGAGCGGAATTAGAGAAAAGCGCGAGGAAAGCACTTTGAGAAGTCGTTCTACAAGGATCTTCAAAGTCCTTGAAGCTCGGTTCGCAGCCATTGGAAGCTTTTCTGCTGAAAGAGCTTCGCTCGTGCATCATCGAAGTCTCTTCTCTGTTTTCAAGTGCTGTCGGCAAACGATGGTACTCGCGCCAGAGACAATGATAATTAGCTCGCGAAAGCAAAGTTTCTCATTCCAAGGATTCAATTGTTTTTGCCGTGTTGAAAATTTTCAATCCGTCGCAAAACTTTACAATATGTAGCTTCTCGAGACTCCATTCAATTGCAACGATTCGTCTTTGAATTACAGACTTTTAAAAAATTGAGCACGGACGGTGAAGAGGGCCCGTGAGTTGGCGTGGAGTGGGAGACTACTCTGTGATTGGCTCGCGGAGCGTCGTTGACTGGCGCGCGAGGTGCAAACCTGTATTGTGATTGGCGCGCGCTGCCCCACCTTCCGGGTGACGCGCGTCGCGGGAAAGTGTGATTCGGCCGCGCGGCGTCGACGAATCTGATTGGCGCACACGCGCGCGTGACTGGAGACTTCGATATGATTCGTGCGCGCCGCCCCACCTTGGAGACTAGCGCGCGGCTTGATTCGCTCACGCTACGTTCGCGTTTCCTATTGGCGCATACGGAGAAATCTTCAATGTGATTGGCTCGCGCTGTTTTTTCGCTACGATTGGTTCACGCTACGTCTACGCTTCGTATTGGCTCGTGGTACGTCTACGCTTCGTATTGGCTCGTGCTACTTCTACGTTTCGTATTGGCGCGCATTCTACGAATCTTCAATGTGATTCGTAAGCTTTTCATCCTCGCTTCTGATTCGTCCGCATCGTGCAAGGCTTCAATATGATTCGCGGTCTTTCCGTTCTCGCTTCTGATTGGTGCGCGTCGTGCGAGGCTTCAATATGATTCGCGCACGCTGCCCCACTTTCCACATTGACGCGTGGCGCGAAAGACTGATTTGTCCGCGCCGCCATCCGGATTGCCGCGCGTCCTGATTGGCTCGCGCTACATTCCCGTTTCGTGTTCGCGCGCGCTACGAGTCCGATTGGCTCGCGCTCTTTTTCACTACGATGGACTCGCACTACGCCTTTGCTTCCCATTGGCGCGCATCGTTTTCTTGGCCTCGCCGCTTCCGATTATCTTGCACCTTAAAATCCCAACCCATTTGAATTTCAGCGAAACTAAATTCACCATCCACGTGATAGTTGTAAATTTTTTATTTTAAGTAAAACAAAAAACTCAACAATGATAAAATAAAAATAATTTCCACGGGAAGATTGATATTCTCAAGTGATGTTTTTTTATTTTAATGTCAATTTTAATGTTTGTATACCATTTTCTAGCAGATTAATAGTAATGAGTGTGTTTTTTCTAACAGATTAAATATTTTATTTTCCACTTGAAAGCCGACTTAATTACTCAATAAGAAATGTTTTTTTAAGCGACAAAAACAGTCACTTGAAATGAATTGGAGAGATTTTTGTGTGGGAGTGATGAGCGTCCAGGAAAATAATCCCGGTGAATCTAGGACGTGCATAATTAATGAGCATCCGAGTGTTTGTTTTTGCTCCGTGCTTTCTAACGAACACTCGTCTAAAAAGAGACTTGAATCGGGACTCGGTCATCTTTCTTTTTCTTGCGCAATCATCTTCCGCCTTATAATCCTCGACGCTCTTTCGACTCTATTCCACCACCGACAATTATTTCTGGCCTTTTCTAACCCAGTGAATTGTCCGGGTCATGGTATCCACAAGATCCAAGTCGAAAAAAGACTCGAGTGTCGCAAAATCATTTTTGTCCTTTCAATCAAGTAAGAAAAGACTCGTCTCTTAATGAGCACTCCCCCTTCATCAAAAAATACGCCACTTGCTTCTTTTCTTCAATAAATTATCATAAACAAAAAAATTTTATTATTATTATTATTATTACTATTATTATTATTATTATTATTATTATTATTATTATTATTATTATTATTATTATTATTATTATTATTATCACATAAAAATGTTTTTTATTAAAATCAAAATTTCATTCGTTTTTTAAATAGAGTCCAAAATTACTTTTTGAAAATAAAAACCCAGAGTGGTAGTAAATATGTTGAAAAAAGTGAAAATGACTAGTGTCTGATAATTTGTTCTTATTATCGCTCTATAGCCTTGTGTGAGGTTGTTGCCAAAACTTTAATAAATTGAATTATGCTCAGTTCTTGCTCTCCTCTTCATCCTCGTGGCGTTCCGACTTCTAGACGCATCCTTTCAGGTGGATTTCATTAGACGAGATGACTCTAAAGCTTTTAGGAAGATTCGATTATGCACTTGCTCTCGACTACTTTACGAACCCACTTAAAAGTCTTTCTTGTAATGCGGCTTTTTTATTTTTAAGATATCCAGAACTCTCCATAAGTTTTCTCCTCAATCCTTCAATAAATATCTCGTCTCAGCGGCAAAAATTAAATCTCAATCTTCCACTTTCACGAGAATCGCTTTTGTTTACTTTCAGCACATTCATCCACTACAATTCACCCTGTATAATAATCCCTGCAATGGTTCACCCTGTACAATTTTGAAACTATACGTTTTACTTGTGTATTTCAACCTGTACGATTCAGTTTTTATAATTCACCCTGTATAATTGAAGCTAATGTTTCCCCCTCTACATTTTAACCTTTACAATTCATTTACGTTTAATTCACCCTGTATGTTTGAAACTAATGTTTCCCCCTCTATATTTTAACGTGTACAATTAATTTATGTTTAATTCACCCTGTATGTTTCACCCTCTACATTTTAACCTATACAATTCATTTATGTTTAATTCACCCTGTATGTTTGAATCTATGTTTCCCCCTCTACATTTTAACCCTTACAATTCATTTATGTTTAATTCACCCTGTACGTTTGAATCTATGTTTCCCCTCACCCTGTACGTTTGAATCTATGTTTCCCCCTCTACATTTGAACCTGTATGTCTCAATTTAATATTATTATAATTACAATTTATTTTGTACAATTCATTCTGTACAATATAGCTCGAAGATGATTCACCCTATAGATTTGAACCAACATGTTTCCCCCTCTACATTTCAATCCATACAATTCATTTTTTATAATACATACCGTATATTTGCTCTACTATGTTTTACCCTGTTACATTCACAATGTATTTTTTAATCTACATGTTCCTCCCCCACCCCCTAAATGTCAACTTGTACAAAATTTATTTTGCATAATTCACCCTGTATATTTGATCATTTATGTTTGTCCCTGTATATTACAAACTGTACAAATTGTTTTGTGTATTATACCAAAAACATTTTCTTCAAAATAATTCACCATGCATATTTGCTTCAACGTGATTCACCCTGTATAATTATACAGGGTGAATTACACAGGGTGATTTTTAGAGGATAAATTCTACAGGGTGAATTATGTAATTCAAATAATACAGGGCGAATTATATAGGGTTTAATATGGAAGGTGAATTATATAGAGTGAATTGTACAGGATGAATTGTATAGGGTCAATTTTACAGGATGAATTGTATAGGGTGAATTATAGAGGATTAATTAAACAGGTGGAATTATATTGGGAAAATTAAACAATAGTAACTATACAGGGAGAATTACAAAAAATATATAATATATTGGCTAAACTATACAAGGTGAATTATAAAATGAAAATACTACAGGGTGAATTATACAGGAGCAACAATACAGGATGAATTATAGTAAATAAATAATACAAGGAGAATTACATCAAGTTAATTTTAATAAATAAATATTAAAGGGTGACTAAACATTGTCAACTATACAGGGTGAATTATGGACAACAAGGAATCAAGGGTAAACTAAATACAGTAAATTATACAGGGTTAATTAAAAATTACTTATAAATAAAATAATTATTAATAAATTATAAAGTGAATTATATATAGGTTGAATTTTACACGTAAAACTATAGAGTGAATTATAAAAAATAAATAATACAGAGTAACTAATGCAGGTTGGACTTCATGTGGTATATTATACAGGTGGAACTATACAGGGTGAATTATATAGGAAATATATAATACAAGGAGAACTACACAGGGTGTATTATAAAAGATAATTAACACAGGTGAGGGGCCATACTTAAATTACGTAACGCTTTTTTTTAGAAATTTTAAACCCCCCCTCCCCCATGTAACAAAATATTTAATATATTAGGGCCATTTTTTTGCTGAATGTAACAAAAAGCCTGACCCCCCCTCCCCCATTAAGCGTTACGTAATTTAAGTATGGCCCTTGAACTAAATAGGGTAATTTGTACAGAGTGAATTATACAGGGTGAACTAAATAGTTTTAATTATATAAGGTTAATTATATAGAGTGAATTGTACAGGGTGAATTATACAAGGGAATAATATAGGGTGAATTATACAGGGTGAATTATACAGGAAGAGCTAAATAGGGTGAATATTATATAGGGTTTAATAAAAAAGGTGAATTATATAGAGTGAATTGTACAAAGTGAATTGTACAGGGTGAATTATGTAGGATGAATTATATAGATTCAATTATAAAGGTTAAATTATAGAGGGTTAATTGTATAGGTGGAACTATACAGGGTGAATTATAAAACAAAATAATACAGACGTACTGTAATGGGTAAATTATAGAACACAAGAATAATACAGGGTGAACTGAATAGGATAAATTGTATAGGGTTAATTAAGCATGGTAAATTGTATAGAGTCAATTATACAGGGTGGATTGTGGAATGCAAATGATGCAGGGTGAATTATATATAGGGTTTAATAAGTAAGGTGAATTATAGAATGAATTGTACAAGGTGAATTTAAAAAGGATGAACTGTACAGGGTGAACTATACAGGAAAAATTAAACAGGCTTAAATATACAGGATGAATAATATAGAGTAAATAATATAGGGTGAATTATACAAGGTGATTTATAGAAGATGAATTATACAGGGTGAATTATAGAGGATGATGTATTCATGGTGAATTATACAGAGTGATTTATAGAGAATGAATTATACAGGGTGAATCATATAGTGTTTAACATGTAAGGTGAATTATATAGTGTTTAATATGTAAGGTGAATTATATAGAGTGAATTGTACTGGGTGAATTACGCATCGACAATTCTACAGGGTTAAATATAGATGGTGAATAATATAGAGTGAATTATACAGGGTAAATTACGCAGGATGATTTATAGAGGATGAATTATACAGGGTGAATTATAGAGAGTGAATTATACAGGATGAATTATGCAATTCAAATAATACAGGTTGAATTATACAGGGTTTATTATGTAAGGTGAATTATATAGAGTGAATTGTACAGGATGAATTTTGTATGGAGAATTGTACAGGGTTAAATGTACAGGGTGAATAATATAGAGTGAATTATAAAGGGTGAATTACACAGGGTGATTTTTACAGGGTGATTTTTACAGGGTGATTTTTACAGAATGATTTTTACAGGATGATTTTTACAGGACGATTTATAGAGGGTGAATTGTACAGGGTGAATCGTGCAGGTGGAACTGAACAAGTTGATTTATAAAAAAAAAACCAAATATTACAGGTTGAATTAAACACAATGAACCATGGAGGGTGAATTCGATCAAAGCTACTAAACGATAATTATTTCACATCGACTTTTAAATCAAAGAGCCATTAAAATCGACAGGTCTTTGTTCGGGGAAACTCACAAAATGCTCAAGTTTGGCTGTATGTCCCCTCACATGTCCCTTGGGCAAATTTCGCTGACTGTTATTCATTGGTGAAATATCCGGGAAAACGGGGGAGTTTGTGGGCTCTTTTATGTGCTTGTCCATCTGCCTTCTTGGCTCAGCATTTGGCACGCTTCGAGTGCTTCGGTGGCGAAACAATGATCCTTGCAGAGTCATTCCACGCAAGAGTACAGGTGCCAAACGATCCGCCAGCATTGTTTAATGTCTTGTTCGATAGGAGTTCCAGTTCTGTCTGCAACACCACCTTCCCCTCCCCCCGACTTTGTCGGTTCGATTTTCAACCCAGGAGGGGGTCCCAAGCCCACTGGCTCTCCAAATTGAGAAATAGATGAGCGTCGGTTGCGCCCCTTTTGTTTCATAGTGTCAGACCCTAGTCAGCAGATCTTGTAGTTTAGAGAACAGAACTCATTACAATGAGGCGTATAATCCAATAGCTGTCGTCGTTTGTCAAAGTCGATTCTTAATTGTCTTTTTTTTCTTTCTTCTTCTAGCGCTTCTTTTGTTTTCTTGCAAAATATCATTTTTGTTTGTACATTCGATTTTTGGTATAAAAACAATAATCTTGCACTTGTGATGGTTTTCTTGTTTTGGCAGTTTTTTTGGGTCAGAATATGTCGGTTCTGTAATTTTACGGAACCAATGGGGTTTATGATTTTTTGATTTTGTTATTTTTCAATAGGTGATTTTTAATTACTGCATTTTAATGAACAAATGGTTTTTTGAACCAATGGTTTTTTTGAACCAATTGTTTTTAATGAACCAATGGCATTAGTAATGAACCAATGTTTTTTTTTTGAAGAATCAATTGCACTATTAACGAACCAATGGTATCCGTAATGAACTGATGGTATTTTTAATGAACCAATGGTTTTTTTTAATTAAACGTTTTTTGAACTAATGGTTTTTTTAATGAACCAATTTCACTATTAACGAAGCAATGGTATTTTTAATGAACTAATGGTTTTTTTAACCAAAGGTTTTTTTGAACCAATGGTTTTTAATGAATCAATTATTTCTTTTAATGAATCAATGGCACTATTAATGAACCAATAATATTTTTAATGAATCAATGGTATTTATAATAATCCAATGGTTTTTTTAATGAACCAATGGTTTTTAATGAACCAATGGTTTTTTTAATTAAGATATAGTTTATTTAATGAACCAATGATTGTCTTGATGAACCAATTGCACTATTAACGAACGAATGGTATCCGTAATGAACTAATGGTATTTTTAATGAACCAATGGTTTTTTTTAATTAAACGTTTTTTGAACTAATGGTTTTTTTAATGAACCAATTGTACTATTAACGAAGCAATGGTATGGTATTTTTAATGAACCAATGGTTTTTTTAAACCAATGGTTTTTTTAACCAAAGGTTTTTTTGAGCCAATGGTTTTTTAATGAATCAATTATTTTTTTTAATCAGTCAATATCACTATTAATGAACCAATATTATTTTTAATGAACCAATGGTTTTCTTGATGAACCAATTGCACTATTAACGAACTAATAGTATTCTTAATGAACTAATGGTACTTTTAATGAACCAATTGCACTATTAACGAACTAATGGTATTCTTAATGAAATAATGGTACTTTTAATGAACCAATGGTTTTTTAATGAATCAATGTTACTATTAATGAACCAATAATATTTTTAATGAACTAATATTATTAATAATGAACCAATATTATTTTTAATGAACCAGTGGCAGTGTTATTGAACCAATGGTTTTTTAATGAACCAATGTCATTTTTAATGAACCAATAGCATTATTCATGAACAATAATGGAACCATTAATGACTCAATGGTTATTTTAATTAACTAACAGGATTATTAAAGAACCAATTATTTTTTTAATGTACTAATGGCATTATTAATGAATCAAAGGTATTTTTAAAAAACTCACGGTATTTTTAATGAACCCTTTGCAATTTTCCAAAAACCAGTTTAGTTTTCTTAAAACCATTCATTAATTTCTTTAAAAACAATCCATTAATGTTTCTAATAACAGTTTTTTAATTTCTCTGAAAAGTTAATATTTTTTCTGAAAAGTTTAATAATTTTTCTGAAAAGTCCATTAATTTTGTACAATTTATTAACTTTTCACAACAGTTTATTAATGTTTGGAATTATTTTATTCTTATTACCCCCGAAAAAAGAAGTTTACTAATTTTTCTAAAACAGTTCATTAATTTACGCCAACACTTTTCACGATTCAGTTCATTAATTTTCCGAATGCAGTTCATCAATTTTCCTGAAAAAGTACATTAATTTCTTCTCCAAAAAAGTACAATATTTTATTCGAATATTTTTTAATTATTTCAATAATTAATTATTGCACATCGGTACATCAATTTTTTCCGAACCAGTTCATTAATTCCCATGACTTAATTACCACTCACAAATGAGTATATTTTTACTCCTTTTCCCAAAAAGAACTTTTCCGAAAAAAAACTTTTGCAAAAAATTAATTTTGAATTATTTAAAATTACTATTTTATTATTAATTATTTGACATTATTATTATATTATTAATTAATTGAAATTATTATTTTATTATTTATTTCAAATTATTATTATATTATTAATTGTTTGAAATTATTATTTTATTATTTATTTGAAATTATTATTATATTATTAATTATTTAAAATTATTATTTTACTATTTTTTTGAAATTATTATTATATTATTAATTATTTGAAATTATTATTTTATTATTTTTTTGAAATTATTATTTTACTACTAATTATTCAAAATTATTATTTTATTATTATTTAAAATATTAATTTTTAAAAAAGAAAAAAAAGCCAATTGCAATTTTCCTGAACTAATTCCGCAATTTTGCGGAACCGACAAATTTCACTTTTAATGAAAAATGTACGTCTAGAAAGTTGGGAGCACTAAAGCAACAGTGCCTGGGCTACAAGTATAAAGTACAGCAAACCACAATTTCCAAGAACCCAGAAATTCGTAATTACAGGGGAACAGGCTAGACAATAGAGTTGGGCGATTCCAAGGGCAAGGCCAAGTTTCATCACAGTGGATTCTAAGCTTACAGAAATTTTGTGATAGTCGGTCGACCAGTCAAAGGCTCCGGATTACAGGGTGGTCTGTGGGGTGGGGGGGGGAAGAGATTTGGAACGAGTTCAGGTGAGGGGAGGGGCGGAAGAGTGGAAGCGAGGTGATAGAGGGATTGTGGAGAGTGCAGCCGAACAAAACTTTGGGGTTTGCTACGAAATTGTTGGGGAAGAAGGGGGAGGAAAAGAGGAAGGGAGGGAGAAGGGAAAGACGCAAAGGGTGAGTTTCCAGGATCAATACCACGCGTTTATCCCTTACTCTATCTTTGCCCACCAACGGTATCGCGCCACCCCCCCCCCCCCCCCCCCTCCCTCTATCGTCAACACACTTTCCTCACTTGAACTTGTTCTCTTCCTCTCTCCCACTCCCTGTGGACTTTCTTGCTTTGTTTTCTGTCCCATTTCTCTTTCTTCTTTCCTTTTTTCTTCTTCTTCCTTTTTTTCGCATTTTTTTCTCTTTTCTCTTCCCTCCTTGTTCTTCTTTTTTTCTTTGTTCTTTTTCTCTTCTTTTTGTTTTCTTTTCTCTTTGCTCTTATTCTTCTTTATGTTTCCATTTCTCTTTACTCTTCTGTTTTCCTTCCTTCTGTTTTCTTTTCTGTTTTCTCTTTGCTCTTCTTTTTCTTTCTTCTTTCTGTTTCCTTTTCTCTTTACTCTTCTTTTTTCCTTCTTCTGTTTTCTTTTCTGTTTTCTCTTTGCTGTTCTTTTTTTCTTCTTTTTGTTCCTATTCTCTTTACTCTTCTTTTTTCCTTCCTTCTGTTTTCTTTTCTGTTTTTTGTTTTTTCTTTTCTTCTTTCTGTTTTCTATTTTCTTTTCTCTTTTCTCATTACTCTTCTTTTTTTCTTCTTTTTCTTTTCTTTTCTCTTTTCTCTTCTTTTTTTCGTCTTTCTGTTTTCTTTTCCCTTTGATCTTCTTTTTTTCCTCTTTCTGTTTTCTTTTCTTTTTGCTCTTCTTGAATCTTTCTTTCTTTTTCCTTTTTGATACTTTTTTCTTCTCTCTTCCTCTTCATCTCTATCTTCTCTTTATATCTTTTTGTATTTCTCTATCTCCGACTCTAATTCGTATAATTTTCTTTATATTTGTCTCTTTTTATTTGCTCCTTTATCTTCTTATCTTTCTGTCTCTTTTATCTATCTTCTACTCTATTTTTCTTTATCTCAGTCTTTATTTTAACGTTGTATTTTTCTCACTGTGTTTCTTTTTCTGTTTAACTTCTTCTCTAAATTTTTCTCCATCTCCTTCTCTATCTTTTACTCTAATCTTTTATCTCTCTCTTTATCGTCTCCTCTACTTCTTATATTTTGCTCTATCTTTGTCTTTTTCTTCATTTGTTTCTTTATTTTGTATCTTTTACTTCATCTCTTTTTCTATCTTCTGTTCTATTGTTTTTTATCATTTTCCCTATCACTTTACCTATTTCTTATCTTTCCCTCTATTTTTGTTTTTTTCTCTACTTTCTTCCTTATCTCTTTATATTTATTTCTTTATATTTATGTCTACCTCTTTCTCTATCTTTATTAAATTCTCTATCTCATTCTCTATTTTCTTCCTTATCTCTTTCTCTTTATATCTTTCTCTTTCTCTCTCTTTCTCTCTCTCTCACTCTATTTACTTTCTTTTTATATCTCTATCTTCAATTCTTCTTTTTCATACTTTTCTCTTTCTTCCTTTCTCTTCTTTTTTATTTTTATCACTATTTTGACCTTTTTTCTATCTCTTCCTCTGTTTTGGTCTCTTTTCCTAATTTTACCTCCTTTTTCTATCTCTTTCTCAGTCTTTTCTAGTTTTTTCTTTTTCTTTACCCATTTTTTTTATCACTTTCTGTATCTTTACCCCTATTTCCTAATTTTCCTCTTTCTTTTTTTATCATCTATTTTATCTTCACCCACTTTTCTATCTATTCTTCTGTCTTTTCCACTTTCTTCTCTTTCTTGACCTTCTTTTCTCTCTCTTGACCTCCTTTTCTCTCACTCTTTCTTTCTCTTTCTTCATCTTTACCCCTCTGTCAAGCTTTGCCTCCTTTTTTATCTCTTTCTTTTCCTTTACTTTATCTTCTATCTATCTTTTCTATCTTTACCATATTTTCCTCATCTTTACACATATTTCCAACTTTTCGTCATCCTCTGATCCTTTATCTTCACCCATTTTTCTATCCCTTTCTCTGTTTTTTTCAGTCTCTTCTCTCTCCTTACTTCTTTTTTATCACTTTTTCTATCACTTTCTTTATCGCTATTCCTCTTTCCAACTTCTTCTCGTTCTTTTTATCTCCTTTTTTGTATTCCACTCTTTCTTAATGCTCTCCTCCGTCTTTTTCAGTCTCTTCTCTTTCTCAACCTCTTTTTCTTCCACTTTCTTTACCTTTACCCGTATTTTCAACTTTTCAGCTGCCTTTTCTTATATCCTCCTATGTCTTCACCACTTTTTCCATCTATTCCTCCGCCTTTTTCAATCTCTACTCTTTCTTTACCTCTTTTTCTATCCTTTTCTGTATCTTTACCCCTATTTCCAACTCATCTTCTTACTTTTTTATCTACTCCTTTATTTTCACCTCTTTTTCCGACTCTTTCAGTCTCTCTATCTTTATCCCTCTCTTCTATCGTTACCATATTTTCTACTTTCTTTTTTTATCTCCTTTTTTACCTCTACTCCATTTCCATTTCTTCTCTTCTCTTTTTATGGCATTTTCAGTATCTTTATCTTTACCACTTTCTCATTCTCTTTCTCTATCTTTACCTCATTTCCCATTTTTTCTCTGTCTTTTTCTATCTCATTCCCTACCATTACAACTTTTTCCATCTTTTCTTTTATCTTTTCCTCTCCCTTCATCCCTTCCTCCTTTTTACCTCATTTCATGTAATTTTCAATCATTTTTGTTCTCCTTTTCACTTTTTCCATTTGTTTCTTTCTATTGTAACCCCTTTTTTCTACTTTTTCTGGTCTTCTATATATTTAACGCATTTTCCATATTTTCCCCTATCTTTTTTTCTCCATTTTTCTCTCTTTACCTCTTTTTCCATCTTTTCCTTTGTTCTTTTATGTCTCTTTTTTCATCTTTTCCACTTTTTTCATGTCTTTCAGAACTTTTCTCCATCTTTACCTCTTTTTCTATCAATTTTTCTGGTTCTTTTAATCTTCTCCACTATCTTTACATCGTTTTCTATCTTTTTCTCTGCCTTTTACAGTCACTTATCTGTTTATACTTCATTTTCTCCCTTCTCCCTCTCTCTCTCTCACTATACCTCTTTTTCCATCTTTCCCTCAATTTTTTCTGTCTCTTTCTCTACCTTCAATTCATTTTCTGTCTCTCTTTTACCTTTATCACTTTTTCCATGTATTTCTTTGTCTTTTTTTCTATATTTGCCCCTCTATCCACTTCTTCTATCTTTTCTTCTATCCCTGCCCTTCTTTCCATGCCCTTTTTTGTCTTTCATAACCACCTCTTTTTCCATCTTTTCCTCTGTCTCGTTCTCTCTCTTCACTTTCTTTTTCCATCTCCCCTTCTCTCTTTCTTTCCCTTCCTCTCCTTCTTTCATTTCTTTCTCCACCATTTTTCTCTCTCCTCATTCCCTTCCCTATCTTTTTTCTCCCTCAAAGAAGCCTCAGGCTCTAGCTGGCGCCTCGCAATTCTCAGCCAAAAAAAGAGAATAGCCTGAGGCGGGAAACAGGTAAGTGGTGGTGAAGTGGCGAGGGGGAGGAAGGGGGAGGAGCTCTAGCAGCGGGAATGCGAAGGAGGGGAGGCACGAAATTCTAGAGTGTCAAAACACAGTACGCAGAGTAGTCAGCGGAACGTGCATGGGTGACGGAGGTGGGGGAGGAGGTGGGGGAAACGGTAAAAGAGAAAACAAGACGAGGAGAAAAGCTTTAGTTCTTCTAAAGCGGGCAAAGACCTTCTCACTGGTGCGGAAGGCAGAAAACGGACCAAGATGCATCCGTGAAATTGCAAACTTGAGTGAAACGCGTTGCCTTCAACTTTTCCACAGGCTGACTTCCCCTCAGAAAAACTTACTCTACAAACTTTCTTCCTCAAAATGGCAACGATAATCCCCGGGAAATTTGAATCCCATTTTCTTTCTTTTCACTCTCGAGAACAGTAAATATTTTTTGACACACTATTTAATACATAAAAAGTTTTAAAACAAAAATTTCCGGCTGCAAATTATAAAATCCAAAAAATCTTCTTGCCTTGTAAAACTTTTTTAAACAAAAGGTAGTAACGAAAAGAAAAGAAAGACAAAAATTAATTTTTTTTACACAAATTTAAATAAAAAAAATCTTTTTACAATAAAGCGGTAAAATTATTCAACCAGAGAAACGAAAAAAATGATTTTATCAACAAAACGAAAAAAATACTTTAAAAGATCCGTAAGGAAAACTGTTTCTAGGTACAAATTGCAATAAAAAAAAATTTTTCAACAAAAAAAAAATTTTTCTCAAAAGGAAATCTCAAGAATTTCAACGAAAAAAAATCGTCTCATCGCGGAGAAGAGGAATTTCGTGACGAGAGTGTCGCCTTTGCCTTTTGTGAGTGGCTCGGTGAATTTTTTAAGATGTCCTCTCCTCGTGCACCCTCTGGTCCCACCCTCTCCTCCAGGGGGCTTGTGCCGCGAGAATCCATCGGGAAATCTGCAGTGCCTCTTTTCATCCAACGTCAGGGTCCTTTCAACTCTTTTTCTTTCTTTTTCCTTCTCTTTTTTTTTGACAAGAACCTCGCCTAGTGGCAATTGACCGAAAAACAGTCGCCCGTCTCAAGAGAAACCGTGGCAGGGTGGGGGAGAAAAGATGAGAGGCATAAAGGGAGGGGGGAAGACAAGTAACGAGCTCCACTCGTTTCTTTGATAAGCCGCGATTTTTACCCCCGGTACTAGTTCACGGACGTAAACAGCTTTACTTTCGGTGATTCGCCCAGAGGTATAATGCAGAGCGTCTCACCCCCCCACTCTCTTTCTCTTTACCACTGAAAAAAAAGAAAAAAAAAAGTTGAAAGGGGAAGAAAAAATTTACTCTGAAATGGAAGCTCGGGTTTGAAGAGGAGTTGCTTTTAAGAAAATTGGGCAGACGTTTCAGACGAAATTCTTCCTCCCTTGATAATGTTCGAATCAACAAATTATGTATTTACATTTTTTGCTATTTATTTTTTTATTATTGTATTGGATGAGATGGATATAATTGGATTTTAAAAGAATTAATTTTTAAAATTAATTCTTTTAAAATTAATTAATTAATTTTTAAAGAATTTTAAAAGGTACTGAATTAACATTTTTCACTACAGAAAAAGAATTATTAGCAATAGTATGGAGTCTTGATAAATTAAGATGATATATTTTGGGATCAAAATTGGTGATAAGAACTGATCAGAAAGCTTTATTATTTTTGAAAACCTGCAGATTGTTGAGTGGAAGATTAACAAGATGGATATTAGCAATACAAGTCTATGATTTTTGAGTATTGTGAAGGAAAAAACAACATAGTAGCTGATACTTTAAGCAGAATTCCACAAAAAAATGAATTTGGAGAAACTCGAGAAAGCAATGAAGGTAAAATATTCTTGTATAATTTGGCGAAAGGACCTTCTCACTACTAAGAAATAAATTGAAAAAAAAAATTATGAAGAAGAACAACAAAAGGATGAAAACACAAGGCAAATAAACGAACAAGTTAAAGAAGGAAAAACAAAAAGTGTAAACAAAATGTAATCTACAAAGGATTATATTTTTTATCAGGAAATATTAAAAAGCTATATTTAACTAAAGATACTATAAACTTGGTTATTGATGAAACGCATAAACTAGTATTTATGTAGATTTTATTTTTGTTGCCTTCCGAATTTTAGGTTTTAGTTTCGGATATGGCAGATGTAATGATGAGCTGTTCCATGTGTAAAAAGCAAAATAAGAAAAATAAAATAAATTACAAAATAAAAAACAACATACAAAATAAAACAAAAAATACAACATAAAAAACAAAATAAAATTAAAAAGAAAATATAAAATATAAAATAAATTATAAAATAAAAAAAAAAATACAAAATATAAAATAAATTACAAAATAAAAAACAAAATACAAAATAAAACAAAAAA
Organism: Ganaspis sp. Gsp50; assembly: GCA_011057455.1. NCBI lineage: Eukaryota > Metazoa > Arthropoda > Insecta > Hymenoptera > Figitidae > Ganaspis > Ganaspis sp. Gsp50. The sequence goes on from WNHD01000941.1 coordinate 60,862, forward strand.
TACATCATAAAAAACAAAATAAAATTAAAAAGAAAATATAAAATATAAAATAGATTACAAAATAAAAAACAAAATACAAAATAAAATAAAAAACAAAATAAAAAATATAAAATAAATTACAAAATAAAAAACAAAATACAAAATAAAATAGAAATCGAAATAAAAAATATAAAATAAATTACAAAATAAAAAGCAAAGTAAAAAATATAAAATAAATTACAAAATAAAAAACAAAATTCAAAATATAATTAAAAAAATATATAAAAATAAATTAGAAAATAAAAAGCAAAATAAGAAATACAAAATAAATTACAAAATAAAAAGCGAAATAAAAAATATAAAATAAATTACAAAATGAAAAGCAAAATAAAAAATACAAAATTACAAAATAAAAAATATAAAATAAATTACAAAATAAAAAATAAAACAACAAATACAAAATAAAAGATAACATAAAAATAAAGAAAATAAAAATAAAAATAGTAAAAAAAAATAAAAACAAAATATGAAAAAGCTTCTACAAAAAATGTTAAGAATAATGCTTCTGCTTTTTTTATGGACCAGCTCTTCATCGAGCAAAGGCCTCTCTTCTGGATTCTACCCTTCCCCACTCCTCACCATTCAGCCATTGTACTTCTGCCAAATTGCGAATTTCGGGGCAGCTCGAGTGCCTCGTGAAAAATAAAGCACCTCAGAGATACGACACGATCGGAACCCCCCACCCCTTTCTATATCAGCCCTATCTATTTCAGGCTCGAATCGCACACTCCCCCCCCCCTCCTACTCTTTCTCTCTATAGTTGGGCTCCCCTCCTCAACACTTTCATCCTTTCGCCGTGTGTACCGATATTGTGAGATTTGCAATGGAAATCTCGTCAAATATTTTGCACCCAAGTTGGCCAGGTTTTATTTTTTCATGGAAATACATATAGAAAGTGCGGGCAAAAAAAAAGGGAGCGATATCGTGTACAAAATAGGAAATTGTCAGTTTTAGGGTATTAAAAAAGAAGGGGGAGAAAATAGCTTGGTTGAGAAAATGGCGAATTTTTTTTTGTATCGATTCCTTTTGTGACGAGCAGGGCTTTTGTGGATTTTTATTAAATTGGCTAAATTGCTATTTCTGTGGAAAAAAAGAAAGTGGGGAAGAAAGGGAAAAATAGAGGAAAACTGTATTGAATGTGAGAAAAAGATTGGCTGAATGATACGAAAGAAATAATAATAATAATAATAATAATAATAATAATAACAATAATAATAATAATAATAACAATAATAATAATAATAATAATAACAGTAATAATAATAATAACAATAATAATAATAATAACAATGAAAAATATGAAAATAAAAATCGAAAAATACAAAAATAAAATGGAAAATACAAAAATAGAATGCAAAATAAATGAAATACTCGGAAATACTAAAAAAGAATACTAATGCGTTGAAAAAACCAAAGAAAAAAATCAAAGTGGAGTGGGATTCGAACCCTGAACTGTGGTGTGTTTAATTCGACGACTTTTGCCTGGAGCCAAATTCTCAATTAGTGTCTAAAGTTATTTAAGACAGAAAAAGAGGATTCTTCACGACTACTGGTGCAATTTTTCGTGAATGAAAAATAGCACGAAAGAGTATTAAGTTTTTCGTGCGGCTCTATCGCAAGATTACGAAATTACATGAAAGAGTTATGAGGAAATAAAACTGGTCCGTGTCGGACGTAAAACATGCCGTCATACTCTCTAATTAAATTGGATTCTTTATGGCCAAATTAACGATATTTATGATCGGCCGAGTGAGATCGTTAGATATTAAATAATATACACACTACACTCTTTGATTCCAAGATTCATCTAAAGCAGAATTTATTTCGCAGATTTCAAAAGAAGAACACTGGTGGAGTGGAATAAAAAAAGGAGAGAGAAAGAGAGAACGAGAAAAAGAACTAAAGAAACAAAGAGAGAACAAGGAAGAGAGAGATAAAGAAAAAAGAGAGAGAACGAGATAGAGAAAGATAAAGAAAAAAGAGAGAGATAAAGAAAGAGAGAGAGAGAGAACAAGATAGAGAAAGATAATGAAAAAAGAGAGAGAACGAGAAAGAGAGAGATAAAGAAAAATAGAGAGAGAGAGAGAACAAGAAAGAGAGAGATAAAGAAAAAAGAGAAAGAACGAGGAAGAAAAAGATCAAGAAAAAGAGAGAGATAGAGAAAAAGAGATAAAGAAAAAAAGAGGGAGATAAGAAAGAGAGAGATAAAGAAAAAAAAACAAAAAAGAGAGAGAAAGAAGCAGAAGAGAGGGGTAGGAGGAACAGAAAGGTGGTGGATAAATATAAAAAAGAAGAGACAACCTGCTTTTTTGGAGTGGAACAAGTGCCGTGAGCAGCGATCGAGCGTAGTCATAATTTTAAGCAAGCTTCCCCTATTTTTTATTTTCTCTTTCTCTCTCTCTCTCTTTCTCCCTTGTTCGATTTTCCAAACTTCTCGCTCGTATCTAGATATTCGTCTTCCTTTTGTTACATTTACGAGTCTAAAGTAAAACCCACGGCCGTGAAATAAATCCACACTCGGACGAGTCGGAAATTTACCGGAAATAGAATTTGTCCCGAGGCATTCTCAAGATGCGGAAAAAAGCACGAGATGGGAAACATGAGTATTCTCTGTCGGTAAATAATCTACGGGACATGATTTCACGAAAATCACAAAGTGGAATCTGAATAGGGTAATTTCTGAGTTTTTATTAAAAAGTGTTTAAAATTGGTTGAAAAAATAGCGAGAGGAAGAGGGGGGGGGGGAGAAAAAGGAAAAAAAAGAGAAAAAGAAAGAGGAAGGGAGTTAAAAAGGAAAAGAAGCAAAAAGGGAGGAAGAAAAGAGGAAAAAGGGTGGAAGATGAAAGAGTAGTGGTAGGAAGGCAAAAGAAGAAGAAGAAGAAGAAGAAGGAAGATGAAAAGGCAAAGAAACAAATGATAAAAGTGACAAAAAGGATAAAGATGTAGAAGATGAAAAGTTGTAAAATGCAAGGAGCCAAGAAATGAAACAAAAAAGGAACAGTAGAAAGAGAAGAGAAAGTGTAAGGAGAAAAATGGGTATAAAGAGAAAGAGTAGAGGGACGAAGAGAGTAAAAGAAGAGTAAAAGAAGAGTAAAAGAAGAGTAAAAGAAGAAGGGAAAGTAAAGGAAAGAAGAGTAGGAGAAAGAGTAGAAGGAGGAGGAAGAGTAGAAGACAAAGAAAGAATAGAAGGAAAAAGGAAAATTGCAGGAGGAAGAGTGGAAAATGAAAATGGAGGAGAAGAGAGGGAAGATAGAGAACTGAAAGAAGCAAAAATAGATAAAAATAGGATGCAAAATAGGAAGAAAAATAGGATGCAAAATAGAATGGAAAATTCGTTGAAGAGCAGGATGGAAAGTAGAATAGAAAATAGGATGCAAAAATAGGATGAAAAGGAGGATCAAAATAGGTTAAAAAGTAGCATGAAAAGTAGGATAGAAAATAGGATGCAAGATAGGATGAAAAGTGGGATGAAAATAGGATGGAAATAGAATGCAATATAGGATGCAATATAAGATGTAAAATAGGTTGAAGAGCAGGATGAAAAGTAGGATAGAAAATAGGATGAAAAGTGGAATGAAAAGTAGGATACAAATATGATGCAAAATAGAATAAAAATAAGATACAAATCCTACTCTACCCTGCTCTTCAAATAGGATGCAAAAATAGGATGCAAGATAGGATGAAAAGTAGGATGAAAATAGGATGCAAATAGGATGCAAAATAGGATGAAAATAGGTTGAAGAACAGGATGAAAAGTAGGATAGAAAATAGGATGCAAAATAGAATTAGAAATAAGATACTAAGTAGGATGCAAAATAGGATTGAAAATATGATGGAAAATAGGATGAAAAATAAAAGGAAATAAAAGAAAAAAAAAGGAAAAAAAGGATGAAAAATACATTGAAAAATAAAAAGAAAAATAGAAGGAAACAGAACTGAAGGAAAGACTGGAAGAAAAGTATGAAGAAACAAAAGAGTAGGAAAAGCCGAATCTTCCCACGAAAAATCGAAACCAAAAATAGTAAAAAATTCTCCAACACTTATTATACCAAAAATGAAAAAATCCAATCCTCTTTCCGATATTCAGAGATCTCTAGAAATTCGCAAATCTCGAAATATTGGTGAAAAAGCGAGCCCACTTTCGACAAATTGGATTGTCAGTGTGGAAATTCACGAGTTAAGAAAAGCCCGAGAATAAATGGACTGGCACTGTTTTTTCTTTGGGGGGAAATTGCCAACTTAAAATTTTGTCGACTTCATCCGAAACCGGAGTCGTAAAACGGCTTCCCCCATGAGAATAAAATGCATAGGGCTACTTAGCATCCGACATAAGTTCTTCTTTGCGATCCAGCTCGTAAATCTGTCGAGCTTGTTTTCGTTCTCTGGGGAAAATTAAATTTCTCCCTCGTCCTCGTTTTTTTGCCAGCGAGAGAGAAAGAGAGAGAGAGAGAGAGAGAGAGAGAGAGAGAGAGAGACTTGTGTCAGAAAAATGCGTGCTCGCCTCTTTTCCCATTCCTCCCGAATTTACCCATTTCCTCTTCGTTTACTTTTCCCAGGTTACTCGTTCTTTTCCTTTTCCCTCCCTTTTCTACTATTTCTTGAATTATTTTTATACAACCAACAACCCGAACGGAATTCTTTTAGAATCAAACTTTTGTGGCTTTTATTCGATACCAAGACAGTGAAAGGGACGGGAAAAAGGAATAGCCAAAAATAGAAGAATGCGCAAAAGAAAAAAAGAAGAAAGAGTAAAATGAAACAAAGAAAGGAAACAAAAGAATAGGAAACAGAAGAAAAACAAAAAAGCGAAAAAAAAGACAAAAAAGAAAAGAATGGAAAAATAGAAAGTAATGAAGAGAAATAAGGAAATAAAAATCCAGAGAAAGGTAAAAAGGTGCAAAAAGAAAAATTAAAAGACAAAAAAGGAAAGAAAAATTAGTGAAAGGAAAAGAAAAAATAGGAGGAAAAAAATTAATAAGAACAAAATTCAGGAGAAGTGAGAGATGTTGGAGAAGAAGTGGAAGAAGTCAGAATAGATGCAAAATAGGATGCAAAATAGGATCTAATACAGGATGAAAATTAGGATAGAAAATAGGATGAAAAGTAGAATGGAAAATAGTGCGAAAAGTAGGATGAAAATGGGATGACAATAAGGATGAAAATTATGATGCAAAAATAGGATGAACAGGACGAAAAATATGATGTAAAAATAGGATGAACAATAGGACGAAAAGTAGGATGGAAAATAGGACGAGAAGTGGGATAAAAATAAGATGCAAATGAGGCTGAAAATGTGGATACAAAAATAGGATGAATAATGGGATGAAAAGAAGGATGGAAAATAGGACGAAAAGTATGATGAAAATAGGATAAAAATCATTATGCAAAAATAGGATGAATGGGATGAAAAATAGGACGAAAAGTACTATGAAAATAGGATGAAAATTCTCCTGCAAAAATAGGATGAACAATGGGTTGAAAAGTAGGATGGAAAATAGGAGGAAAAGTACTATGAAAATAGGATGAAAATTAGGATGAAAATTATAATGAAAATTATGTTGAAAATTATGATGCAAAAATCGGATGAAAAGAATGATACAAAATTGAATAGAAAAAGGGTGAAAAATAAAAATCAAACAAAAGAATAGAAAAAAAGGAAAAAAAACAGAAAAACAAAAGGTAAAGAAGAGAAAAAATGAAATACAAATCCATAGAAGGTCAAACGGTAAAAAAAGAAAAATTAAAACGCAAAACAGGAAAAGAAAAACAGAAGAAAAAATAGTAAAAGAAAAAGAAAAAAGTTAATAAAAACAAAATGCAGGCGGAGAAGAGGAAGATGTTGGAGAGAAAGTTGACGAAGGAAAAATGGATGCAAATTAGGATGCAAAATAGGACAAAAAATAGGATCGAAAATAGGATGAAATTTATGATGCAAAAGAGGATGGAAAATAGAATCGAATATAGGATGAAATTTATAATGCAAAAATAGGATGAAAAATGGGATGAAAAATAGGATGAAAAGTAGGATGAAAATAGGATGAAATTTATGATGCAAAAAGAGGATGGAAAATAGAATCGAATATAGGATGAAATTTATGATGCAAAAATGGGATGAAAAATGGGATGAAAAATAGGATGAAAAGTAGGATGCAAAATTGAATGGAAAATAGGATGAAAATTATGATGTAAAAAGAGGATGGAAAGTAGAATCGAAAATGGGATAGAAAATAGGATGAAAAGAAGGATGAAAAGTAGGTTGAAAAGTAGGATGCAAAATTGAATGGAAAATAGGATGGAAATATGATGACAAATAGGATGAAAATTATGATGTAAAAAAAGGATGGAAGTAGAATCGAAAATGGGATGAAAAATAGGATGAAAAGTAGGATGCAAAATTGAATGGAAAATAGGATGGAAAATAAAGGGCAAACAAAAGAATAGAAAAAAGAAGAAAAAAAGTTAATAAGAAAAAATGAAAAAAGAAAAAGAAAAAGAAAAACAGATCAAAAAATAGTGAATGAGAAAAAGAAAAAAAGGAATAAAAAAAATAATAAATTCAAAACGAGGAAACTAAAATAAAAGAAAAAAATAATAAGAACGACGAGAAGAAATAGAAAATCCAAAAAAAGAAAAGTATAGGAAAAAATAGTGAAAAGAAGAGAAAAAATAAGACAAAATAAAAAAAGGGGAAAAATAACCAAACAAAATATTTAACAATTCTTTTTTCGAATTTACAAAAAAATTTTGCCTATTTTTGAAATTAAAAAAGCCATTATTTTATTTCCGGCAATCCTCGTTTGGCTCAACGAATTAACAGACCAGAAGAAGTGGCTGAATGTTTCCGTGGTATGATGGGGGGGAGTGGGGCAAAGTGGGAGGTGGGGGGAAGGGGTCGACTCGAAGGTGGATGTAGGTTTAGGAAAAGAGCGAGAATAATAGAATTTTTTTGATGTCTCGTTAAGTTGGCTCAGTAATTCGTGGCCGCTCGCTTTATCTTAATTCTTTTCCTCTATTTTTTAGCCGCCCTTCTGCTCCTATCCAACTCCCAGTAATTAAATATGAAGCTGCTGCTAGTGTCGCGGTTCGCGGCTCACGAAAAATCTCCTTCCATACTTTTTCTCACATTTTGCATATTCCTTTCATTTCACTGTTTAAAACAGTAAAGTCTTTTAAAATTTCAATCCTTTAGACGTTTTTTTTAGAAAAAAGAAAACATTGAATTCGAATAACACCTTTATATTAATAAATTAGATTATTCACCCTTGTTAATAAATTGAATTATTCACCCCTATTAATAAACTGAATTATTCACCCTTGTGTTTCCAATCTTAAAAAGCAGTTCCCTTTTTTCAGAAAACAAGAAAATATAATTCTATTCACCCTTGGAGTTTAAATTTTTAAAAATTGATTTTCCTACTTTCTAGGAATTAGTAATTTTCTACTCCATAACTCTGAGTTGGTAATTTTCTACTAATTAAAAAAGGGCAAAGTCATTTACCGATTTTTACAAATTTTGGAGATTTTTTTTTTTTTTACCAATTCTAATAATCTTTGTCATTTTTACAAAAAAAGCTGTTGTGTTTATTTATTATAAGCTACTACTCTGTGTTTGACCACGCTCTAATTGTTCGTTTAGTAATAAGAAACGCCTACAATGTGTCTACTCCCGCCCCAAATGGGAGTGTAAATTAATAAGAAACGCCTACATTGTGTTTGTTTCCGCCCCAAATGGGAGTGTAAATTAAAAAGAAACGCCTACATTGTGTTTGTTCCCGCCCCAAATGGGAGTGTAAATTAAAAAGAAACGCCTACATTGTGTCTATTCCCGCCCTAAATGGGCGTATGAATTAATAAGAAACGCCTACAATATGTCTACTCCCGCCCTAAATGGGAGTGTAAATTAATAAGAAACGCCTACATTGTGTTTGTTTCCGCCCCAAATGGGCGTATAAATTAATAAGAAACGCCTACATTGTATATGTTCCCGCCCCAAATGGGCGTATAAATTAATAAAAAACGCCTACATTGTATTTGTTCCCGCCCCAAATGGGCGTATAAATTAATAAGAAACGCCTACAATGTGTCTGTTCCCACCCCAAATGGGAGTGTAAATTAATAAGAAACGCCTACAATTTGTCTATTCCCGCCCCAAATGGGCGTATAAATGAATAAGATACGCCCACCATGTGTTTGTTCCCTAATAATATTTGTCATTTTTACAAAAAAAAAATACTTTTGTTTATGTATTTTTTTGCTAATTCTAATAATCTTTGTCATTTGTAAAAAAACAGTTATGAAATAAATTTGTATTTAAAAATCGAAATAATAGGGGGAAATGTAGATAAAGAAAAATCTGCGGTGAGAAAGAGGGAATTTTTTTTTGCATAAATGTGAAATGTTATTATGGGTAGATTGGAATGGATATGTAGTATAATGAACGTTATGTGTTAGGGTTTGGAAGACATTTCGTAACGAACGCCATTTGAGCCGACCATAGTGAAAGTAATACGGCCCCCCATAAACACTGGTCTCTGTCCTTATGCGTATCAATAATTCCTTGCATTAAACGTGCCTTTCCGAAGCACGAGACTATTCATCATTTTGATTGAAACATTGTTTAATTTCGAATTGGAATTGTTTGATTAGATTGGTATCTAAATTGAAATTCTTGCCATTTTTTTTTCTTTTTCCCAAAGAATTGCAGTTGTCAGAATGCGCATTTATTGCATAATAACTGTAATAATAATGATAATGATAATAATAATACTACTAATAATAATAATAATAATAATAATAATAATCATAATTATAATTTTTTTCTCTTATACACTCGTTTTGTAAAAAATGAAAAAAAGGAAAAAAAGAAAATAATAATAATAATAATAATTTGTTCCTCTCCTATGTAAACAAAAAAGAAAATAATATTAATAATGATAATGATGATAATAATCATCTATCTCCACTTTCCTATTCTCCACCACTTTCATGTTCTCCTCTATTTTCACCATCTTTTTTACTTTCTTATCCTTATCTACTTTCCCATCCTTATTCCACTTCTTCTTATTATTTTCTATTTTCACATTTTTTTCTATTTTCCTATTCTTTTCTATTTAACCATCCTTTTCTATTTTCCTATCCTTTTCCATTTTACCATCCTTTTCTTTTTACCATTCTTTTCCATTTTACCATACTTTTCTATTTTACCACCCTTTTCTATTTACCCATTCTTTTCTGTTTTCCTATTCTTTTCCATTTTATTATTATATATTATTATATTTTATTATATATATATATATATATATATATTTCTTTCTAAGAAAATGAAAAAGGGGGATAAAAAAATATGGACATTTTATTCAAAAGTAAGGGGGAGGGGAAAGAAGATGGAAGAGTGAAAGTAGAGAAGGATGGGATAATCGAAACGAATAGAAAATTAAAGAAAAACGAGAAAATTTAGAGAAGTGGAAAATAGAAGAGTATGGAAAGGTGGAAGAAAATGATAAAGTAGAGTAGGAATGGAAAAATTAAAGATCATTGAAAAGTAGGAAAGGGTGGATGAAATATGAAACATTTTATTATTTTATTACTTATTTATTATACGAAACTAGAAAAGAATGGTAAAATAAAAGAGGATGGTAAAATAAAAGATTATAATAAAGAGGGAAAAATGAAGCAAAAAGAGGAGATGGATCAAGGAGAAGAAGAAGAAGAGGGAGATAAAGAGGGGGAAAGAAAACGAAAGAAAAGAAGCATGGAAAATAGAATGTTAAAAAGAGGAAGAGAGGAAAAGGAAAAAAAGTGGAAGGTTAAGAAGATAAGGAGGGAGAAAAGTAAAGAATTGAAACAGCACAAAGATGAAGAGGAAATAGAGGGAGAAGATAAATAAGAAGAAATAGAGGGCAGATGGAGAGAAAGTGGTGGAATAATATGAAGCTGAGGATGGAGAAGTGGAAGAGGTAGAGGGAAAAGGAAAGAGGAAAAGAGGAAAAGCGAAAAAAGAGGGAGAAGTAGAGGAACAAGAGAAAGATAAGGATAGAGAAAAGTTAAGAGTAGAAATAGCAGAAAGAGGAAATAGAGAGAGAAGAGGAATAAGAAGAAGGGGCAGAGGGAGAGGAAGTGGTGGAGTAAGAGAAAGATGAAGGGGAAGAAACAGGAAGAGTAGGAAGAGTAGGAAGAGTAGAAAAAGTAGAAATAAGGGAAACATGAAGAGAAAAGAGGGAGAAGATGAATAAATATAAGAGGAAAAAGAAAAATGATGAGGAAGAAATGGAGCAAAAGAAAGAGGAGGATGCCGGAAAGATGAAGCTAAAAAGGAAGAGGAATTAGAAGAATAAAAGGAACATAAGGAGGGAGAAAGGGAGAAGAAAGAAGAGGAGGAATAGGAAGAAGAGGAGAAAGAGAGTCAAAAAGTAGGAGGAATGGATCGAGAGGAAGATATGTATGAAGTAGAAGAGGAAGATAAAGCGGGAAGAAAGGAAACAAAAGAAAAAGAGAACGAAAAGAAGAATAGGTAGAAGCGGAAGAGGGCAGAGGTAGAGTATGTGGAGCACTAAAAGGAAAATGAGAAGGGAGAAAAGAAGAAAAAGGCAGAGGAATAAGAATAAGAGGAAGAAGGGGGAAGAAATGGAAACAAAAGAAGAAGATGAAAAGAAGGGTAAGAGAACGACAGAAGGAGAGAAATTGGAGCAATAAGAGAAAGATGAGGAAGAAAGAGTTAAAATAAAGAGTAGGAAGAAAAAGTAAAGAGTAGAAATAACAGAAAGATGAAGAGGAAAGAGGGGGAGAAGAAGAAAAAGTAAGATGATAATGAAAAAAAGAAGAGGTAGAAAAGGTAGAAGAGGTAGAAAAGGTAAAAGAGGTAGAAGAGGAAGACGAAGAGGAAGAAAGAGGAAGATGAAGAAGGAGAAGAAGGGTAAGAAGAAAGAGATAAAAATTTCTGATGAAGATGATTGTCAAAAAGGAGAAGATGCAGGGAGAGAAGGATGAGAATGAAGAAGGGAAAGAAGAAGGTGTTAAGGGGGATGAAGAGTGAAAAAAGGAAAAATGAAGTGGGAAATAAGGAAGGGGAAGAGAAGAAGGAAGGGGAGAGAAAGAAAGAGAAAGAAAGACAAAGAAAGACAAAGGAAGAGAAAGGAAGAGAAAGGAAGAGAAAGGAAGTAAAGAAATAAGAGCGAGAAGAAGGAAGACAGGAAGAGGACAGAAAGAAAAGTACGAAGAAGGGAAAAGAAAAAAAAAGAAAAAAAAGAAAAAAAGAGGGGGAAGAAAAAGAAGCACCTAAATTAAAAAGGCCCACCTAATACCTGTTTTACCATCAGAATCGACCCCCAAAAGCCGACTTTGAAAATGCAAGCAATAAATCGCCTGGCAGTGACTCGAGGTGAAAATAATTGAAAAAAGGTGAAATTTAATGGAAGGTGTGTTATTTTGGCGTATAGAGAGGAGGTGATGGGAAGGGGGGAGGGGGTGCGCGTGACACGCGATGGAGGTGAAATGGGAGCTGGTTTTAGTGTGTTGAAAGGAGGGCAGAATGTGGTGGCGCGTGAATGGCCCCTCCCTTATCAGTGGCTGAGCAGCAGGCGACTGCGGAGTGGTGCGGTGTCGCCAGAGCCAGACGACGGTCAATGATAAGCCTAATGGTCGGTGCAGCCTGCCGGGCGATCATCAGCGATCGGTCACGCGACTTTGGTGTCTGCCCGGTGGGGGGATCCACACTCCGTTTACTTTTATACCCTTTCCGACTCCCCGTAACGCAAAACTACGCAGGTCGGGCCTTCAAAATAGAAGCTCATTCATTTCGCTTGCACGACAAATCACCTCACAGCGGGCGCTATAAAAATTGCCTTCTATCATTTTTTTTTTATTTCAAACCCTTTTATACTTCTTTTTTATTTCTGTACTTTTTTTATTCTTGTATATTTTTCACTGCGTAATTAGTTAAATCTACTAAGCAATTGGTAAACTTTACTACGTAGTTAGTTAACTTTACTAAACATTTGGTAAATTTTACTACGTAGTTAATTAGCTCTACTAAACATTTGGTAAACTTTACTGCGTAGGAAGTTAAGTCTACTAAACATTTGGTAAATTTTACTGCGTAGTTAGTTAATTTTACTAAGCAGTTGGATGACTATACTAAGCCTTTGGTCAATTCCACTAAGCAGTTGGTAAACTTAACTACGTAGTTAGTTAACTCTACGAAGCAATTGGTAAATTCTACTACGTATTTAGTTAACTCTACTAAACATTTGGTAAATTTTATTACGTAGTTAGTTAACTCTACTAAACATTTGGTAAACTTTAATGACTTTAATGACATTTTATCCAATTCTTACAAATAGCAGCATTAAGAAAACCAATTTACCGAGACTTGCGTAAGTCGCTCTACGTAACTCTCGGTAAATTGGTCCAGAACTAGCAGCTACTCTTTAAAAAAGGTGACAAATTGGTGTTTCAAGACATTAGTGAAATTAAATTCATCTTTTTCGTGCACTTAGAAAATCAAGTGTTGCACATTGATTTTGTTGACTTGTGCTTGAGCGAGTGACTAATTACGTGTGCGTGACGGGAAAAAACTCGACGTGTGACGCTTAGGGTGAAAACTCGAGTCTGAGCGTCATCCTAAACAAATAAAGAAACAAGAGGCCAAACCTGTGAAATGTTTACATTTTCCTCTAGTGAAATAAACTGGTTTGATGCTTTATCTACTGTCGACATTATTTGCTTTTCAAATTTTATACGTCTTTTATCAGGAAGCCATAGAATTACTCGAGGATGTAAAAAAAGATTTATGAACAAGTAAATAAAAATTTTCTATCAAAAAAAGAAAAAAAGAAAAAAAGAGAAAAATAGATAGTAAAGGAAAAAAGAAGAAAAAGAAAAAAAGAAGAAAAGAGAAAAAGAGAAAAATAGAGAGTAAAAGAAAAAAGAAGAAAAAAGAAGAAAAAAAAATAAAATAAAAAAAAGAAGAAAAGAAGAAAAGAGAAGAATGGAGAGTAACAGAAAAAAGAAGAAAAAGAAGAAAAGAAAAGAAAAAAAGAGAGAAAAATAGGGAGTAAAAGAAAAAAGAAGAAAAAGAGGAAAAGAGAAAAGGAGGAAAAAGAAAAAAGAGAAAAAAAGAAGAAAAAATAGAGAGTAAAAGAAAAAAGAAGAAAAAGAAGAAAAGAAGAAAAGAAGAGAAAAATAGAAAAATAGAGAGTAAAAGAAAAAAGAAGAAAAAGAGGAAAAGAAGAAAAGAAAAAAGAGAAAAAAAGAAAAAAAAATAGTAAAAGAAAAAAGAAGAAAAGAAGAAAAAGAAGAAAAAATAAGAAAAAGAAAAAAAGAGAAAAATAGAGAGTAAAAGGAAAAAGAAGAAAAGAAGAAAAGAGAAAAATAGAGAGTAAAAGGGAAAAGAAGAAAAAAGAAGAAAAGGAAGAAAAGGAAGAAAAGAAGGAAGGAGAAAAATAGAGAGTAAAAGAAAAAAGAAGAAAAGGAGAAAAGAGAAAAAGAAAAAAAGGAAGAAAAGAAGAAAAGAGAAAAATAGAGAGTAAAAGGAAAAAGAAGAAAAAGAAGAAAAGAGAAAAATAGAGAGTAAAAGGAAAAAGAAGAAAAAAGAAGAAGAAGAAGAAAAGAAGAAAAGAGAAAAATAGAGAGTAAAAGAAAAAAGAAGAAAAGGAGAAAAGAGAAAAAGAAAAAAAAGAAAAAAAAGGAAAAAAAGAAGAAAAGAGAAAAATAGAGAGTAAAAGAAAAAATAAGAAAAAGAAGAAAAGAGAAAAAGAGATAAATAGAGAATAAAAGAAAAAATAAGAAAAATAGAGAGTAAAAGTAAAAAGAAGAAAAGAGAAAAAGAAAAAAAGAAAAAAAGAAAAAAGGGAAAAAAGAGGAAAAGAGAAAAATAGATAGTAAAAGAAAAAAGAAGAAAAAAGAAGAAAAAGAAGAAAAGAAGAAAAGAGAAAAATAGAGAGTAAAACGAAAAAGAAGAAAAAGAAGAAAAAGAAGAAAAGAAGAAAAGAAGAAAAGAGAAAAAGAAAAAAAGGAAAAAAAGAAGAAAAGAGAAAAATAGAGAGTAAAAGAAAAAAAAGAAAAATAGAGAAAGAGAAAAAAGAATAAAGTTAAAATTTGAAAAAGCTTCTTTTGTTCTTTATTTTTAATTCTTTCTCTTTTTTATAATATTTGATTTGATAGTAGCGACGAAATTTTCTTGAGAGCAGAAATTGCGGTTCTTTCTTGGAAATTAATATTCTCTCTCTGGCAAGACGATTCTAGAGTTTCGTGTACATTTGCGGGAAATTGTAAAATAAATATTATTTTAGTCGCGTAATGCTTAGTGGGGAGGTGACGTGCCCGAGAGTTGGAGATGAGAGACACCTGTCGAGAGCACGTACGTATAAGACGAGAAATGCGCGATCTGGCCGGGCCCAAGGCAAAGGCTGAGTGTCTGGGGAAAAAGAGGAAGGTCGATATGTATTATAGCCTTTTTGGGAAAAGCGATCGTTCACCATGTGCGGTTTCGCCTCCACGACGAAGGCCAGATGACGCCGAGGCTGCAACAGCAGGACCCGACTCGCACTATAAACTTGCCCTCTTCCTTATTCCATTTCTTACGCGCCCCCCTTGCCTCTTTCTATCTTCCTAAAATTAGAGATATCCTTCAATTCTAAATCCCAACAGCTGACGCTCTTTTTTCCTGTGTTTCCATCTTTTTTGCTTCTCGGCGCTTTTTCTTTCTCTGATTTTTTCCTTCTGTCTTAATTTCTCTTTTTCTGTCTTTCCTCCTTTTCTGACTTTTCTCCTTTTCTGTCTTTTCTCTCTTTTCTTCTTTTTTTCTTTTCTACTTTACTTCTTCATTATTCTCTTTTTTTCTGATTTTTCCTCTGCTTTTTTATTTCTCCTTTTTCGTACTTTATAGTTTTTTTTTTACTTTTGTTCTCCTGTACTTTTGACCTTATTTACCTTTCTACTAATTTTCTTCTACTTTCTTCCATTTCTACTTTTTTCGTTTTCTACTCTTCATCTTCTGTATCTTGTTTATTTTCTACCCTTTTCCTTCTCTATTTATTTTCCCTTCTGCTCTTTTCCTTTTCTACTTTTTTCGTTTCTCTACTTTTTTATTTTCTACTTCTTAATTTTCTACTTATTTTATTTTCTACTCCTTTCTTTTCTACATTTCATTTCTCTATTTTTTTAATTTCTACTCTTTTTGTTTCTACATTTCGTTTCTCTACTTTTTTATTTTCTACTTATTTTATTTTCTACTCTTTTCGTTTCTACATTTCGTTTCTCTACTTTTTTATTTTCTACTTATTTTATTGTCTACTCCTTTTGTTTCTACATATTTCGTTTCTCTACTTTTTTATTTTCTACTCTTTTCGTTTCTACATTTCTTTTCTCTACTTTTTTATTTTCTACTTTTTTCTACTATACTTTTTTTATTTCTTGATTCTTTTTCAACTCTTTTTCTTTTCTACCTTTTTCGTTTTCTGTACCTTTTACCTACTTGAGTGTGTCTGCAACTCTGGAAAATATGGAAAACCAGAAATTTCCATGGAATTTCATGATAATCCTGAATCATGAAAATCTCATGGAATTTTCCTTTACACCATGGAAATTTATATTTTCAATTTAATTGCTCTACTGTATGATGTTTATTAAGTTTTACCAAACTTTTATACATTTTTTTATAGAAAAGAACTTCAAAATATTTCAAAATACTTAAAATTTCTTTCAAATATTTCAAAATATATAAAACTACTTTAAAATACAGCAATATAGTTAAGAGTACTTAAAATTATTTTAAACTAATTGCAAACACTTCCAGATACTTCAAAATATTAAAAAAAAAACTGAAAAAAACTGAAAAATATTTAAATATACTTAAAATTTCTTTAAAATATTTTCAATTACTTCAAAATACTTCAAAATACTTCAAAGTACTTCAAAACACTTCAAAATACTTCAAAATTTTTCAAAATTCTGTATATTACTTTAAAATATTTTTAAAACTTTTAAATTGCTTTAAACTATTTCCAAATAATTCCCAATACTTTAAAATATTTTCAGATACTTCTCAAGACTTCAAAGTAATTTTAAATACTTCGAAATATTATAAAATATTTAAATCAACTTAAAATAGTTTTAAACTACTATAGAATACACAAAAATCCTTTATATTACTTTAAAATACTTCAGACTATTTCAAAATACCTCAAAATATTTGAAAATCCTTTAAAGTATTTAAAAATACTTAAAATTACTTAAAAATTTTTTTCAAATGCTTCCCAATACTTCAAAATATTTAAAAATATTTAAAAATATTTAAAAATACTTTCATTACTAGAAAATATTTAAATATACTTAAAATTACTTGAAAATACTTTCAAATTCTTCAAAATTATTTATATTACTTTAAAATATTTGAAAAAACTTCAGAATATATAAAGATATTTAAAATTCCTTTACAATCTTTAAAAAAAGCAAATATTTTTAAATCTGTTATACGACATTTAATAATTAAAATACTAATATTCTTAAATAAAATAATTTTAAATACTTTGAAATATTTTAAAGTCTTTTAAAGTATTTTCGAGTAATTTTAAGTATATATTTGAATAATTTTAGGCATTTTTAAATATTTTTAAGAATGTTTAAATATTCTAAAGAAATCTAAAGTATTTTAAAGAAGTTTGGTGGATTTTGAAATATTTTGAAATATTTTGAAGTAGTTTAAAGAATTATAATACTATTAAAATATTTATAATACTAATATTTTTAATTAAAAACTTAGATATATTTTGAAGCCTTTTAAAGTATTTTAAAGTACTTTTAAGAATATTTAAATATTTTAAAAAATTTTGAAATATTTTAAAATGTTTCTAAATATTTTGAAGTATTTTTAAATACTTTGAACTATTTTGAAGTATTTCTAAATATTTTTAAGTTTTTTAAAGTATCATGAAGTAATATAAAGGATTTCAAGTAATTTTAAGTAGATTTAAATATGATTAAACATTTTGTAGTGCTTTTAAATGTTTTCAAATATTTTGAAATATATTGAAGTGTTTTTAAAGATTTTAAAGTATTTTTAAATGTTTTAAAATATTTTGAGGTATTGGAAAGTATTTGGAATTATTTATAAG
>WNHD01000942.1:8236-31178 GCA_011057455.1 Ganaspis sp. Gsp50
TTGATTCAAGAATACATATTCTAGGTCCGAATCGAATAATAAAGTAGATTAGATCCAATGCATTTTTGCATTGAATCAAGAATTCTTTTTTTTCAGTGCTTATTTGCAATTATACTGCTTTCTTTTCAATATTAATGATTTTTTCAATTTTAACCTATCTTACCTATTCTTAATGCATTCGGGTCCAACGTAAACCATTTTTTAAAAATAGAAATCCTGTTTCTAGTTCTCTGTATACAAGATCCTTTTTTCCACAATTAAATTTTTTTTTTAAAGCACCATGACACACAGAGAGTACAGAATTTCATCTCCTTACACTTATTCAATGTATTTACACAAGGGAATAATATAAGTGAAAATGAAGCGAAAAAGTGCAGTTTCAATTTAAGCAAACACAAGAAAAGAAAACAGACACCATAAGAAGCGTTTGATTGGTTATAAAACTTGAAGATGTCGATCTTCTGTTACTTGAGTGCGCATCAATCCTTTTTTCTGAGCAACAGCATCCGTTATCCGGAACTCGTTAATTAAGCATTTGCACTCTCTTTCCGGGCTACTTTTCCGAGTTAACGACGTATTGTTTATTTGGCAGATAAGAGATTAGCGAAATGATTGCCAATATACACGCAGAGGTTTCAAGTTGAAGCTAAAAGTAAAACATGCTTGGATCAGTCGGGATGAGGAATAAAAACTTGTCTGACAAGACCTAGCACATTGCATGTAAGCATCGGCACGGAAAGTGAGTAAAGAACGAAAATGATTAAACAAAACACAAAAGAAAAGGGAAAAGAAAGAGATTGGTGCGCAAGAGCACTTTTACTGGAAATGTTGCCGATGCAATTTAGCATGAGATCCTGATTCTCGAACGCAAAAATTACTCTTCTCAGTGGTAATAACATCTTGACAGATTAGAACATCCGGATAACTTTTCCTCGACGTCTCTTTACACGCTCTTTTTCTAGCCAATAGCAGACGAAACATGTTATTTAACAAATTGAAGAATTTCCGTTTCCTGAGTGCGAGGCCAATTATTGCTTTGAATTTCATGCAAATCAACGCCTCCCAAGTGTAACTGCAATGAAGTCACTTCAATTCAGAATTGAGTGTAATTCCTGAAATTATTGTAATCTTCACACAGAGATCGATACATTAGAATTCATACTCTGTTTCAAATTGTAGATGCAATGCGCGCGTTGTTATTTGCGCCAAGTTATCATTATATCATGGTAATCACGTTGTGAAGTAAGCTTTCAATGCACTTTGGTTTTTTAGTCCCTTACTTTTTAGGCGAAAAAAAATTATTTATGAATTTTTCTTTCTTTTTTTTTCTTTTTGTTTTCTTTTTTTTTCTTTATATACAATACTGCCGTACGAAATAAAAATTTACCTTAGTAACAATATCAGCATTGTTGTTTGTGTAATTTTTATTCAGTACGGCAGAATAAAAAAAATGGAAATTGAATTTTACAAAATCCAATTTCATACAAAGGGTGTTTTGTACAATTTTTCTGCCAATTTATAATTTTTACATAAAAAAACAAAAAAATACAAAAAAATTTACAAAATTTTGGCATATGAAATTTATATTTTTAGTAATAAATTCTGTCTAGGTATACTTTTGTGCTAAAAGAATAGAATATGAAGAAAAGAATTTCTTTCGTTATAATGGTACACTTTACAAAAGTCTTCATTTAAAAAGAAAAATGTATGTATCATGTGAATTAAAATAATTGAGGAGCAGAATATTATTGTTACGTGACAAGTGAGCAGAACATTACAATGTTGTTATACCTCTCAATTATTTTAATGTACGTGACACATTAATTTTTTTTATAAAAATATGATTTTCTTGAAAAGTATACCAACACAGAAAAAATTGTTGTAATATTATTTTATTAAACTAAATTATGATTGTTTATTGTTGGCAACTTTTTATGTAATTATTTATATCAATTAATTTCTCACGTTATCAGGAAGTTCTATTTTATTTCTAAATTTTCGATTTACTATATTGCTTACGGTTCATACAAAATTCATTTTTTTGAATGTACTTGTACAGACGGCGGGGGGAGTCAAAAACAGCCAAAAATGTGGTGTGAATCTGAACCCGAGTTTGAACTATAGTTTTATCTGATTTAAAAATTTTGAAGAAAATCGTTTTTTCTATATATTTTTGCATTATTATCAAAAGAAGAAATGTAAATTTCTTATGCTTTTTGCACTTTAAAAACACATCTATTGATCGTTTAATGAACTTTGTAGCTCAGTTATATCGAAATGTTATTCCGTTTTTTGAAATCGAAAATTTTGAGAAAACCTTTTTTTAATATATCTTTTAATATTTTTAAAAACGATTAAATGTAAGTTTTTTATCT
Source organism: Ganaspis sp. Gsp50 (assembly GCA_011057455.1). Lineage (NCBI taxonomy): Eukaryota > Metazoa > Arthropoda > Insecta > Hymenoptera > Figitidae > Ganaspis > Ganaspis sp. Gsp50. Next base: position 10,612 of record WNHD01000942.1, read on the forward strand.
TCTTTGTGCTTTAGGAATGCATCGATTGACCGTTCATCGAATTTTTTAGCTCAATTATGTGCAAAGTTACTGCAATTTTGAGAAAAAAAATTTGAAAACGCAATTTATTACATAACTTTGTTTTCAAGTTTAGTATGTGAACTTCAACATTTTGTGAGTGGCTTATAGTTGTCTTAAAAATGCATCTTTTTAGTTTTTATCAAACACTTTATTATTACTATTATTATTATTATTATTATTATTATTATTATTATTATTATTATTATTATTATTATTATTATTATTATTTTTATTTATATTATATTTTATTATTATTGTTATTTATATTATATTTTATTATTATATTTTATTACTATATTTTATTATTATGTTTTATTATTATTATTCTATTTGCAATTTTTAAAACTATAAACATTTTTGAAATACATTATTTTTTGGGAAAATTTTCATGTGGATATAAATGAAATGACTTTCAATTTTTCTAGTTACTTTTCTACTATATTTCCCAGATACATTTTCTAATAATTCATTTTAGAAATATTTGTTGATACATTTCTTTGCTAGTAAATTTTGCTGATTACGTTTAGTGACTTCTTGTAACTTCTGCTAGTTACTTTCTTGTGACTTTTCTAGTAAATTCTACTGGTTACTTTGTAGTAACTTTTCTAGTAACTTTTTAGTTTCATTTTAGAAATTTCTACTAGTTAATTTCACTTTCTAACTGTCAGTGACTGTTTTTAGTAACTTCCGTTAGTTACTTTTCAATGATTTCGAGTAAATTTTGCAGATAATTTTTAATGACATCTAGTATTGTGTGCTAGTAACTTTCTAGTAAATTTCCCTGGTTACTTTTGAATAATTTCTCTATTATCTTTTAACCCGCTCTTCTATTTACTTTTGAGCGATATTTTTCTAGTAATTTCTAGTTACTCCATAGAATGTTTTCTAGTAACTTTTTCTTGTGTTTTAGAATCTTTTTCTATTTAATTCTACTATTTACTTTTAGTGACTATTAGTAATTTATGCTAGTTACTTTCTAGTGACTCTTCTAGTCGATTCTACTGGTTACTTTTAGTAACTTTTCTAGTAGATTCTACTGGTTACTTTTAGTAACTTTTCTAGTACATTCTACTGTTACTTTTAGTAACTTTTCTGGTAAATTCTACTGGTTACTTTTAGTAACTTCTCTAGTAAATTTTACCAGTTACTTTTTAGTAACTTCTCTAGTAAATTTTACCAGTTACTTTTTAGAAACCTCTCTAGTAAATTCTACTGGTTACAATTTGGTAACTTTTATAGTAACTTTTTCGTGTTATTTTAGAAATTTCTGCTAGTTAATTTCAGTGACTTTTTTTAGTAACTTTTGTTAGTTACTTTTCAGTGATCTCTAGTAAATTCTGCAAATAATTTTTCGTAACTTCTAGAAACTATTGCTAGTAACTTCTGCTAGTTACTTTCTAGGAAATACTCCTGATTATCATTCAGTGATTTTTCTACTATCTTTTGACTCGTGTTTCTAGTTACTCTTGAACGATTTTTCTAGTAACTTCTGGTTATTCTATAAAAGTTTTCTAGTAACTTCTTCGTGTTTTTTAGAATTACTTCCTATTTATTTTCAATGTTTACTTTTAGTGACTATTAGTAAATTTTGCTAGTTACTTTTAGTGACTATTAGTACATTTTGCTAGTTACTTTTAGTGACTATTAGTACATTTTGCTAGTTACTTTTTAGTGACAATTAGTACATTTTGCTAGTTACTTTTTAGTGGCTCTTGTTGGAAATTCTTGTTGTTTACTTTTCAGTGATTTTTCTTTCAACTTTTTACCCATCTTTCTAGTTACTTTCAGTAACTCCTTTAGTAACATCTATTAGTTACTTTTCAGTGATTTCTAGTAAATTCTGCAGATAATCCTTAGTAACTTCTAGTAACTAATGCTGGTTTCTTTCTAGTAACTTCTTCTAGTTACTTTTCAGTGATTTTTTAGTAACTCTTGACTCTTTTTTCTAGTTACTTTTGGGCGATTTTTTTAGTAACTTCTAGTTACTCTACAGTAAATTTTCTAGTTACATTTTTGACTCTTTTAATAAGTTCTACTTGTTACTTTTTACTGGTTTTCTTTTCAAATCATTACTTACTTTTCTAGTTTTTTTCTTTTATTTTCTAGTCTTTTTTGCTTTTTTGCTTTTTTGTCTAGTAACTTCTGGTTACTTTTTACTAACTTTTCCAATAAATTTTTCTGCTACTTTCTGTAGCTAATAATTGACTTTCTGATTTTTCTAATAAATTGACTTTTCTCGTAATTTTTCTAGCAAATCCTGTACTTGTACTTTTTCCAGTATTTTTTTGTACGCAATTTCCGAAAAAATTTTCTAGTTTTCTTTTTACCCTAAAATCTCTCTTTTTCAGCCTATTAGATCCAATTTGAAAAACGTATCCGAAAAGTGGCTTTTGATCGTGATAATAGAGATTCATTGAAAGAAATAGTGTATAAAAAAAGTCAATTTAAGATGGTCATTACTGAAAAGCCAATATAATTGGGCTCTTCTGGCCATGAGAGGGTAAAAACTGGTAATTTTCAAATGATTGTTTTAACCTTTTGGTTTCCATAAAGTAAACTTATATCAATTCTAAAAATCTTTGGTTCACTTCTCTTCCCACGTATAGTAGTTCTAGCTCGGTTCAGCTCTTTCGTATCTCATTGCAGCTTCAATGGAAACGAGAAGAGTAACAGAGCTCCCGGCTTCCTTAACGGTAACGTTATTTTTTCAAGCCAAGACCGGACTCTCCTCTAGGATGAGGGCCCGTTTCAGTTTGGCGGAAAATTCGAATGCCTCTCTTCCACTATATAATATTCTTCCTGTATTACGTATACTCATCCTCCTTAATAGTAGTCAGCTTCACAACGAAAATCGATCAAATTCCGCTTTAACTTGATTTCCTAGTATCACGCTAAAGGATTCATTCCACCTCTTTACTGAAACGTTGCGCTGCATCGAAGCTCATTAGTCTGGTCAAGGTTTAACGTGCTCAATCTTTGAAACTTTTTTTCTCCCCCTTTCCTCAAACGAGAAAGAAACTCTACAGGCATTTTCATTATAATCTAACCATTTTTCAAATCATTCTCCAGAGCAATTTCTCGTCAATTTCACTCTTTATTTTTCGTCTTTTTTTCTTCAGTGCTATTTTAGCCCTATTTTGGCGCTATTTTCGAAAAATTAGCAATTTTGAAAAAACGCCATTGCCAGGATCGCTGATGATTTCCTTTGTCTTAAATAGTAACAAAATGAAATAATAATAATAATAATAATAATAATAATAATAATAATAGATAATGATAAATAACAATAATAACAATAACAACGATAATAACAATTAATTTCTATTTTTCTTTTCTTTTGCAGGTGAGTTAGACATTTTTATGCACATCGCTTTCTCGACACTTGTAAGTATTTTATTATTCTTGTGCCTATTTTTCTAGTGACAAATTTAAAATAACAATAGCTAAGTACATTTGGCTATAAAACAATTAATTGTTAATTCCTTAATTATTATTATTAACGCAATATATAGCATTGGTTAAAATTTTTAAATCCAATGCAAAATGTTGAAATTTAAAAAAAAAGTCCTGTTAATTAATTGGCAAGTAATCACGTGCATGTCCTATTCGGAATTAGACCCCTACTTATGAATTTCTCCTGAAGACGTGAAAACACAAGATATGACAATTAAAAAATGCTAGTTCATTAAGTCTGGCATCGATAATGAAAAAAAAAACAAAAAAAAAAGAGAAAAAAAGAGAAAAAAAAAAGAAACACAAGAATCTTAATATCTTCTAGAAATTAGTAATCAAGGATGGATTTTTCACAAGTGTCAATAAGACAAAAGAGATGAAATTCACTACTATGTATATACATATACGACGTATAACTCACGATTTGTGAAGTAATTACAGTTTACGATACATCATCAAGCCTTCGCGTAGATAATTACCTTAATTGGTAGAAAGCGATGTATGAGCAAAATGCATCGTGAATTAAATTCTAAGAGTGTGTATATAAGTATTTGATGTCAGATGTCTAGTGTCCTCGACCTTGAAAATTTAAAGGGGTATAATTGATAGGATGAATTTACCGCGTAACCCATTTCTGTCACTCTTTGAATAAGCAAGCATTTTAATTAGCAAATTAACGCGTTAAGCTAGAATGAATCCGGAATTGGACAAAAGTCAATTTCGACATGCTGAAATTGCAAATTTCTTGACAAGAAGAAAAAGACACTTCTGCCGGTATAGTCAATATCACGGCTAATTAACAATTTGCCACGATAGCGCGAAACCGTCACTTCATTTTAGCGGTTAAATTTTATCTGTTGTTAATTAGTTTTACGAAACATTTCGTAATTATTGGCTTATTGTTGATATGAGGTATTTATTTGTTTCATTATTTGAGAAAGTTTGAGCAGTAGACACCTAAAGTGGTTATATATGATAGTTATACATGCGCAGTAGTCACCTACGATAGTTATACATGCGCAGTAGTCACCTACGATAGTTATACATGCGCAGTAGTCACCTACGATAGTTATACATGCGGGGTAGTCACCTACGATAGTTAAACATGCGCACTAGTCGTCTATGATAGTTAAACATGCGCACTAGTCGTCTATGACAATTATGCATGCACAGTAGTCACTCCTGACACTCGAACACCCACATTACTCATTGCTAACATCCAAACACACTCCAAAAGTTATAAATACTTAAAATCTCAATCCAAATTGCATTTTAAAATGCAGAGAACTTTAATGCATGGAACTCTAACGCAAAGATGTGTAATGCAAAGAACTAGTCGCCAGAAAAAGCATAAAATTCACAGGCAAAGGAAAATATAGCAATAAAAGTTGCATACTTGAAAGGTATTTGAAAAGGCACGAGATATTTTCTAGGATCCCAGTTATTCAAGATTTACAGAGCAATTTGAAATGCCTGGCAGGGTAAATGAAATAAATACTTTGATATAGTGTTGCATAAATTAATAAAGTACAAGGTGGCACAATTTTACCGTTGAGCTGTGATCTACTGTGGCGGGTAACCGCATCCATTGGCAACCTTTATTTCTGCGGTATCCCCTTTGCGTGCCTGGCAAATTAGCATTCAAGTTACTTTACCGCGCTCTAATCAACCGAAAATACCAATTTATACAACTGTTTCTATCATTTCTGCTAAATTCGCTAAAAGAAAAATATCTAAAACTAATCACTAAAATTAAACTAACTCTCAACAGTTATTTTCTCTAAATAGAATCATATTTATTCTGAATAAATTTAATGCCAAGAACTGTGTATATATATATAAATACAAATTGCACATTTCAGAGGAATCAATTTATTTTCCTGCCCACATACAAAATTCATGAATTTATAAGCAGTTGTGGCTTATTTTCGCTGCAATTTTATTCCTTGTATGGGTTCATTTATAAAGAGGTTAAATAATTTCTATGGCCATTATCACTCATCCGTAACAAATTTCGTCGGTTAATTTGCATTAGCTGCTCAATCGGATTCTACTTCTTATACAGAAGCTCTCGAGATTTAGAAGTCGATTTTTGTGTCTATTTCTCAAGTTTATATAAATTGTTTGCACGAGCAGAAAAATTCGAGTGCTTTTCAATATATAGGTATAGGGAAAATTTAGTTGGTAGAAATGCTTTTCTATCTTGATAAACCTTTTTTATGGAAAAGTTGAGTCGATAAAAAGTCGTTTCAAATATTGAAACAATAATTACCCCTAGTATTTGTTACATATGCACGATTCCAAAAAAAGTCTTGCCAAATATTCACTAGAAATGATAACCAGATTTTATTTTCTGTAAATGAAAACCAAAATATAGAGCAAGTTTTCCCTGCGATAAGCTTTTCGTGAATATTGGATATTGACCAATTTAAACAACAAAGAAAATTGCACCAACTAACCCCGGTCTCTCCCTACCAGCGAGTGAATCGCACCTTTCATAAATGATTAGTTTGGAGTTAGCGTGATAAATTTAAGCGCGAGACGAATTTCCGAAGGTATAAGAGGCACGATGGATAATTTATTCACGTTCTCACAACGTTGCTATCGGGTTGGTGCACTGAACCCTTTTATTGCTCTAACTGTAATCCAAGTACCTAGCTTAATATCGTTTTCGCGTAGCAATCGCGTAAACGCGAAACGAATGATGGATCAATGTAACGGGCCTTTTCCAAATTGGAGCATTCCAGTGTGCACTTTGCCTTCATCGCAATATCCTCAATCTCATCCGACACTGTTAGAAATATCTTAACTGTTAAGCAGAAGGTGTAATCTTAACTTTCATTCCTTTAGAATCCAGTAAACCATCTTTTCGCTCTCGTGTAGTGGAAAAGGGAGAAATTTGCGCCAAGTTTTGAATTCAAAGTATGGGGTTTATTTGGACCTACTTTGCATCTTGTGCAAAAAAGATGCAAGAATTCAATTCGTGTACGCAGTGAAAACTTGACAAGAATTTAAAAAAAGCACGAGTTGTTATTTCGAAAGGAAAACCATTGTTTGAATTTCAAAAAAGATTTCACTTTTTTCTTCTGGGAAATGACGCTTGTTTTTATTTATACCTAATCTATTATGGAAAGAAAAGTTGTTTCTCGTAGACTAAAAAATTGCACAAGATTTTAATAAACATAATTATCGACATTTCTTCCCTGAATCCTAAAATGCTCGCAACTGTGAGTTTTTCGTTTCAAGTCAAATCGACACTGGAGCTTGAATAATCGAGAGCAATTTTGTATACATGTATACAAAGAAAGGGTATTTTTCACGCCTGAAAATCTGACAGAAAAACATCATTAAATCATTTCAACTAAGCAGATTCTTCTGAGAAATGATGCTTCGATTATTGTCTTGCAGAAAAAACTGGCTGTAGTTTATGATAAAAATGTCTCAATCTTTTTGCGAAAAATAATCTCGGTGAAATTGTTACGATCTCTGCGGATTGTCTGGGAGTTTGGATTCCCTTGGAGTCTTTGTTGCAAATAAAAGCCAGCAATAGGAACAAAGACATTGGAATTTGAGATTATCGATATCCCTAATACGCGCAGATAAATGAAAAGCGGCACTTGTTGTCCAAGTTGCCCGACCTCTTATTATCTAATGAGTGGAGAGCTGCGCTGCTTACCTCGCAGCTATTCTCGGCTAAAAGTCAATGGCGCGGCGCGGCACGGCCCAACAGTTCCAGCCAACGTGTACCGCAATAAAATAAACTACAATCCTCAGTCACGCCAAATGCCACGCTTCTTATGAGAATTTCCGTTTTGCGAAACTTGCGATTTTAGAGACAAACTCCAAGGTCCCACACTGTCAGAGACGGAACTCTTTTTGTTTTTCGTCCAATTTTAAATAAAAAGCAATGTAGGCAAAGTTACTAGAAAAATAGAAAAAGCGCAAGAAGTAACAGAAAAGTGTGTGCAAAAAGTGACTAGACAAGGTAACATGAAGAAAAAGTTGGAAAAGTGACTAAAAACTGTTTTTTAAAAGTTACTAGAAAAAGTAGCTAGAAAAATTAACTAGAAAAAGTAACTAGATAAATAAATAGAAAAGTAACTTAAAAAGTGACTAAAAAGTAACTAGATAAGTAATTAGATAAGTAACCAGAAGTTATATAAAACAACCAGAAAGTTACGTAGAAAAGTAAAACTAGAAAAAGTTACTATAAAAGAAAGCAACAAGTAACATGAAAATAACTGGAAAATTTAAAAAAGAAGACAACTATAAAGTAACTAGCAAGGTAATTAAAAACGTTTACTAAAAAGTAACTAGAAAAATGAATACAGAAAGCCTATAAAGTAACCAGAGAAAGAAGTAGAAAAATTGATTAGAAAGGTAACTAAAATGCAACTAGAAAAAATTAATAAAAAGTTGACTGGAGAAGTTAACTACAAAGTGATCAGAAAAGTAAATAGAAAAGTATTCTAAAAATTAACTAGAAACTATTATTAGAACAGAAATAAAAAAGAAACAAAACGGAAACAAAAAAGAAACAAAAAGGAAACAAAAAAGAAACAAAAAAGAAACAAAAAAGAAACAAAAAAATAACTGGAAAAGTAACAATAAAATAACTGGAAAAATGACTAGAAAAGTTTACTAAAAAGTAACTAAAAAACTTACTGTAGAAGATCTATGAAGTAACTACAAAAGTATCTAGAAAAAAATTTAGAAAAGAAACCAAAAAGTAACAAGATATTACAATTAGAAAAGTAACTAGAAATTTTTGCTAAAAAGTATGTTGAGAAGTAACTAGAAAACGGACTAGAGAAAGTAACCATACAGTAACCTGAAAGTGAACATAAAGTATCCAGAAATGTAACTAGAAATCACTTCTAGAAAATAAACTAGAAAGCAACAAGAGAGCAACTAGAAAAATGACTAGAATAGTTTACTCACGAAAAACTAGAGCTGCGACTATAGAGGATCTATAAAGTGACTAGGAAAGTAAGAAGGGTAACCAGAAAAGTGTCATAAAAATAACTAGCAAAGTAACTAGAAAAGTAACTAGAAAAGTAACTAGAAAAGTAACTTTTAGTGTACTAAAAATTAAATAGTAAAAATATTAGAAAAGGGACCAAAAAGTAACAATAAAGTAACTAGAAACGTGAATAGAAAAGTAACAAAAAAGTTTACTAAAAGTAACTGAAGAAGTAACTGAAGATGTAACTAGAGAATTTACTGGAGAAGGTAACTATAAAGTTACTAGAAAAGAAACTATAAAAAATTACTAGATAAGAAACGAAAAAGTAACAAGAGAGTATCTAGAAAGATGGCAAGAAAAGATCACTAAAAAGTAACTAGAGATGTGAGTATAGACGGTAACTTATAAAGTAAAAGTAACTAAAAGTACTAAAAATAGTATAAAGTAACTATAAGAAGAGATAAGATGGGTATCCAGCAAGTAACCGGAAATAGTTACTAGAGTAGAAACCAAAAAGTAACAAAAAAATAACTAGAAGAGTGACTAGAGGTGGTAACTATAATGTAACTAGAATAGTTTACTAAAAAGTAACTAGAACAGTTTACTAAAAAGTAACTAGAACAGTTTACTAAAATGTAACTAGAACAGTTTACTAAAAAGTAACTAGAATAGTTTACTAAAAAGTAACTAGAATAGTTTACTAAAAAGAAACTAGGATAGTTCACTAAAAAGAAACTAGAATAGTTTACTAAAAAGAAACTAGAATAGTTTACTAAAAAGAAACTAGAATAGTTCAAAATAGTAACGAGGAAAGTGACAATAAAAGGCGCATTTAGTAACCAGAAAAGTAAGTAGAAAAAATGCAAGAATGAACTAGAAACGACTAGAAAGGGAACCTGTAAATTACTAGAAAAACCCAAAAAGTATCAAGAAGATAACTAGAAAGTTACTAGATAAAGTATTTTTAAAGTAACCAAAAAAGTAACGGGATAATGCAACTTTTAAGTAACCAGAAAATTTTGTAGAAAAAGTGCCTACGAATTTAACTCAAAATCAACAAGTCAAGCAACTAGAAAATTTAAAGAAAAGTAACTAAAAAAGATACCAAAAATTAACGAGGAAGTAACTTGAAAAGTGACTAGAAAATGTAACTAAAGTATCTAGAGAAAGTAACAAGAAAAATAAACTAGAAGAAAGAAAAATAATTTAAGCTAAAGAGGTACTAGAAGTAACTATAAAAGTTATTGTTAATTACTATAAAAGTAACTATAAAAATAACTATAGAAGTTACTGTTTGTTACTATAAAAGTTACTACAAAAGTTACTATAATAGTTATTATAAAAGTTACTATAAATGTAACTGGAAGTAACTGGAAACATTAGTTACTATATAACAAAAGTTACTACAAAAGTGACTATAAAAGTTACTATAATAGTTACTATAAAAATTACTATAAAAATAACTAGAAGTAACTGGAGAAATTATTAGAAAATTTACTAGAAGTAACCAGAAACCTTACTAGAAGTTATTAGAAAAGTTACTAGAAGTAACTAGATGTGTTATTAGAAGTCACTGGAAAATTTACTAGATGTGTTACTAAAAGTTATTAGAAAAGTTACTAGAAGTAACTAGCAAGACAATTCTCGTAGGGAAATGTTACTAAAATTGTAATTATATAGTTAGGAATATGTTTATTCAAACAGGATAAAGGCTAAAAAAGCAATTTGATTTTCTATATCGTTATAAATTATTAGAAACTCTACCTAGAAAAATTACTAGGGAAACTGGGAGTAAAGTAACTAAAATTCTAGCTAGAAAATAATTACAAAAAATGATTAAAAGCATTATAAAAATGCTACTAAAAAAAATTTACAAAAAAACTTAATTGCCTATAAATAGCAAAATTTTATTTTAATCGGTCACAAATAACATGCTCTAAGAGTTAAATTTAAAAATTAAAAAAAAAATTAAAAAATTTAAATTAAAGAAAATTTACAATGATAATAACTTGAATTCAGAGTATCGATTGATTAAAGTGTTAATTCAATAAAATGTTAACAAATGTAATTTTCGATAGATTCAAGTTTAAATGATTAAAAATTTGAATAAATTAAAGTTTGAAAAAAGAATTATCATGAATTGAAATTTTAATAATTATTGCGGTTCCAATTGATTTAAATTAGTATAGACAGTAATAATGTGGATGATCACGGTTCTGTTTATTTGGAAACTGAATACATTGGAGTTTGGTTAAATAAAAATTTTCATTTTTATAAACTGAAAAGAATATCTGGTTCATTTATAATTTAGAAAGAAATATGTCCTAATTATGTTTTTTGGTTAAATTAACAACAGTTTTGGTTAGGTTAACCAGAATGTTGGTTATCTTAATAAAAATTCTCGTGTATTTAAAATGAAAATTTAAAATTATCCAATTAGATTAATTAAATTTAATTTTTCCAGATGAAATAGTAGGTACACATTTAACATTCTTTCTGAATAATGTAACCGACATTTTTTTCAGTGTAAATTCAAAGAATTATATTGTCATTTTTTACTTTAAATGAAAATTGTAGAGATTCGGTATTTCAAAGTTAATCCTTACAAAATGGTCAAATTATATTCATTAAAAGTTTCCTCTTACATCTTAGAGGAGTGAAAATTGAGCGAGTGCTCAGAAGAAAATTAAATACCCGAAATTCTCCAGTTTTTAGACCATGACAACTTTTACAGTCCAGATAACAGTAAAATGGATCCTTTAAAATGATAAAAGGTTTATTTTCCGGAAACATCACAATTTAGTGTTAAGTTCTTAAACTTGTCATTCTCATTTCTTTTTCACTATTTTTTACTCATTTGCCAATGACACAGACCCATAAACACATTTCCTTCAATTACGATCCAGAAATTGAAACATTGTGCGCACACTTTGAAAAACGAAACATGGAAAAGAAATGAAAAGACTTTCATCAGTTTTAACGGTTTTCTTCCATAAATTGAAAAGGACGATTGTCTGCAGAAAATGAGGCTATTTTTTTTCTTTAAAAGTTAGTACACAGAGCTTCCGGAAAATCGTTTGAAGGTAGTAATGTATGAAATTTTCGAATAAGGAAGAAAATAAAAGATAAGTTGAAAATCATCATTGTAAGTTGCTTTCATTGGAAAAAGTGAAGATTACCCGCTCACTGCAATGGACTTATACTATTATATATTTTCTCAAGCGAACACGCACACGAAGTTATATAAGTTGTATGCACATTGCACGTTCCCAGTGATTCACACTATATTTCTTGAAATGACATTTCAATTGCAGTCCTTTAGTACTGCACTTTCGTTACGCCCGACCGCCATTTCAATACCATTACATTCATTTACATATACGACTTAAACTCGATTTAAACTACTTCTTGCCATAAAACTGTTATCAGTAATTAAAGGGATTAGTCCAGTATTCACAAACCGTAAAAGCGGAAGTTTTCACTGACAAGAGGTACTTTACTGCTAAAGTTCGTTAGCTTTTATTGACAAGGCAAATGTACCTACACTCTTCGTTATTTTTATCAATTTTCAATCCATTTCCCTCAAAGTCAAACGATTTTGCTTCCTCATACTGCAACTCTTATTTAGCAGTATATTGCATTGCTCTTATATGTATAGCAGTATAATAATTCATTGATTTTTCTTTTCATTTATTATAAATGAATGATTTCAATCATTTATTATAAATGAATGATTTAATCATTTATTATAAATGAATGATTCAATCATTTATTTTAAAAACTAAATTATTGTTCTTTTATTTATTTAATATAATAGCTTTATAAAAAAGTTTAGCACTTAAAAATTAGGTTTACTAATTACAAAATAATTCTTATTTGATTTTCTGTACTTAATCACTCGCATCAATAAAATCTGGTAGTTTTCAGAAACTTTTAATCCAAGAGTTTAGCTTATTTTTGGTTTTAAGATAAGAACAGATTTTACAAACTTTACTATTTACGACAAACGGATGTATAGATTTTTTGAAAATCTCAAATTCAATGCTCCTTTGGCAAATTTAAGTTTTTTCATTCTTCCTCCTCATTTACACTTCTTAAATTTCATTTTTGGTACTTTAATAAATTTTACTACATTTTGGTACGAAAGCAAATTCAATGCTTCTATATTCTAAATATTAATGTATCTCCTCTAACATCAAATCTTCTCTTACAAAAATTGGTTTTTTCTTTCCAATGTAATTTTTGTTTCTCACGCACTGAGTTTCTTTTTAAATTCAATGATTCCTGTTAAAATGCTATGATTTATTTTCGAATGCAATAATTTCTATTCAAATTAAATGAGTTTCTATCAATTTTAATGCTTTCTTGTCAAATCCATACTTCATACTTCAAAAGTAAATGCATCTTTATCATTATACACGGAGAAAAATCACAAGAAAAGTTTACCTAAAATAGTTAAGTAAAATCTACCTAACCTCAGTTAAGTAATTTTTACCTAAGTTCTCTAGTAAAATATACCAGCAATATATTTAGCAATATTATACTAGCAATATATTTAGCAATACATTATTTACTCAAGTAGTTAGGTAAAATTGACTTAACTTTTTAAGTAGATTTTACATAAATACTTAAGTAATTTTTACCTAACTCGTATATATATTAAGTTGTTCGGTATAATTTACTTAAGTGTTAAGTGAATTTAAATTGCTATTTTAATATGCATAATAATGCATCCTTATCAATCTTAATACATTCTTCATAATTTTTATAATTTTCATAATTTTTATGCTTTCTTCTTAAATCTAATTTTCATTTTTCAAAATTAATGCTATCAATTTAATATTTTTTCATCTTAATTCTGAGATTCATTCTTTATTAATATCAATTCATCGTTATCAATATTAATGCTTCCTTTTTAATTCAAATGTTCATGCTTCAATTTTAATGCATCCTTATCAATCGTAATGCCTTCTTATCAATCGTAATGCCTTCTTCTTAATTTAAATGTTCATTCTTCAATATTATTGCTTCCTTGCCTTTTGTTTTTCGACTACCTTTTAAGACTTCAATTTCTAATATAATCCCTACACTTTCTAATAACAATCTTTCCTTTTATATGCAATTCTACAATTCGCATTTTAATGTTTTCTTTTAATGCTATTTTTGAAAATGTAATACTTTCTTCCAATTTCGAAGTTTAAATTCTAATTAAAATGGTAGTTTCTAAAATGAATGATGCCTTTTTAATTTCCATATGCACTTTCCCATTTTCTTCTTTTTCATTTCCATAAATTGTAATTGTAATTGTAATGTATTTAGGTAACGTGTTTTTCGTTTTCTATTACATTTTTTTAGATTTTAGTGTTATTTCATTACTTTGCAAATTTTAGCCTTCTTTCTCAATTTTAAAACTTTCCTTGCCTTTTTAATTCTTCTTTTCATTGCAATTTAATTAATGTTTGTTTCCAATTGCAATGCCTTCTTTCACATATTCTAATGCTTACTTTTCTCTTTTCAGTTTTTTCGATTTTTTTACAAAATTATTTCTCTCAAGGACAATAATTTTATTTCAGAATTTTATTGTTTTCATGACAATGCTTCTTTTACTCTTAAGTTTCAATATCGCGATCGTAATATTTTTAAGCTTTATAATTTTATTTATTTTTAATTCTACTATACTCCTTCACTGCCTACTTGTTAATTTTAATGCACTTTTAACTTGAATCATTCCATTTCAATTTTTTGTACCTTTTAATGTTTTTGTTTCCAGCTTTTTTTAATCATTATTTTTCAATTATTACGGTTTTCTTCATCTCCATCTCCCCGTAATTTTTCTTTACATTTTAATGCTTTATTTTTACTTTTAATTTCTTCATTGAATTGCAATGCTTTCTTTTCAATTTTAATGCTTTCTTTTTAATTTTAATGCTTTCTTTTCAATGTTAATGCTTTCTTTTCAATTTTAATGCTTTTTTTCAATTTTAATGTTTTTTGTTTCCTCATAGGGAAGCATTGTTTTCGATTTTCCAAAAATAGTCTAATGAACTAAATTTCACCTAAAAAACTTAAATTTGAAGTTTTTGAAGCCAATGTCCAGATTTTCTACATTGAAAAAGAAATCGATTTATCTATATAAAGTATGTATTACAAAAATTGATAGAGTTAATGGCAAGTAAGACTATGAGGAAGCAAAATGTTCATAAATGACTATAATTTTCCACTAGTTTTATAACTTTTAAGTTCCATTTGTTTATTTTTTCACGTATCTAAACTAACGTTAATATGTATTAAAATCCCAAGTTGACCCAATTTTCTCAGATTATAGATTTCTTCTTAATGTTTTCAACTTCTTCTTAATTTCTTATTTTTCAACTAAATCTTTCTTTTTCTTATTTTTCAACTAAATCTTTCTTTTTCACATAATTTTTTTCCAATAACACTATTTTAGTAAATGTAACACATGTTACAGTTTTAGAATATGAAATTCCACACTCTGTCGGCTTATTAGATTATAGAATGCTCTATAAGTACTCTCTCCATATAGGTTCAGTCTGCACTGAATTAGAAAAAATTGCCAGAGCAAAAGGATATTAAAAAATAAAATTACGAATCAATGCTAGCGTATATTCTATTTTCTCTTATACAGACAAAAAAAAGAAATTTTTCCGCTTTCCTGTTGATTTTAATATGTGAATGATAAAATAAAGCATTAACGGCAATGTGTAATTTTATGATATACCTACATCTAGATAAATATATATGTTGGCTTGAAATATCGTGAAATAAAATCATTACTCGGTGTTATGTATAAGTAGATAATTATTCTGACCTAATAAAAATACGAGCGAAATTCAGTTCCACTTAAAATAACTGCATTATTATATTGAGAGGATCTGTAATTTGCAAGTTAATTATAACCACAACTCCGACGGTTTATATTGAAGTTGCAACTATTGTCTTGGGGTTTTAATAATCTCGCACAAGCAGAGAGTAACGTCTTATTTAAAGCGCATAAATTATTTCTCCCATTGAATACATATTTATCAAGAACAACAGTCCGTAGATTTACTGCAGATTCAATCGCATTTTCTTCCGTTTCACCTCGCACACATTTTATCTGTGTCAAATTATTATTTATTCATAGTAGTAATTTCAAATTACTCTTTTTGGGCAATTGGTCTCAAATTCCGTAGTTTTTTTTTTATGAATTATAATTGAAGTAAATTTAATGTAGGTATTTTATTCCTTTAATTATATTTAGTTGTAAATTTTATAATCATAGATTGATACTATTTATTACTATTTCTTACTATTTATTACTATTTCTTACTATTTATTACTATTTACACTATTTACTATTCGGTTCTGTTCTTTCACGAATTTAATCAGCTTTCATTCAAAACCAAAAATTTTGAATTCGGATGATAATTAGAAGCTGTAGAAATGTTTGCAAAGCAAATTGCAGATTATCCCATTGTGACACTGTGCGCATATAGTGTAATTGCATTTGAGCCAGAAAGACGAGAAATAACTCACAAAAGAGATTTTATGTTTCTTCTTTAGATTCTTGTCAAAACGAAAGATATTTGATCAAAACAGAGACAAAATTAATCAGTGAAAACAAACCATTTTGATAAAAACAAGCCGATTCGATGAAAATGAACTAATTTGATGAAAAGAAACTGATTCGATGAAAATAAACTGATTCAATGAAAAGAAACTAATTCGACGAAAACAAACCGAATTCTTCAAAACGAACTGATTCAATGAAAATAAAATTTGACTGTGTTCCTGAAATTTTTTCTGAATTCTGATTCTTTTATTCAATTTCCCAGAGAAAAGCACCCCAATTTGAATATATAATAACGTTTTTTAAAAAAACCTGGATCGATATGTATTTTAAAAAATTGTACAAGCGAAAAAAAATTTCTTTGAAATTTTCAATTTCATGTTTTTACAAATTTGACAGTGTTCCTGAATTTTTTTTGGATTCTGATTCTTTTATTCAACTTTTCAGCACCCCAATTTGGATATAAACGTTTTTTAAAAAAATCTGGATCGATATGTATTTTAAAAAATTGTACAAGCGAAAAAAAATTTCTATTCAATTTTAAATTTCATGTTTTTGCAAATTTGACAGTGTTCCTGAATATTTTTTTGGATTCTGATTCTTTTATTCAATTTTCCAGCACTCCAGTTTGAATATAAACGTTTTTTGAAAAAACCTGGATCGATATGCATTTTAAAAAATTGTACAAGCGAAAAAAAATTTCTTCGAAATTTTCAATTTCATCTTTTTGCAAATTTGACAGTGTTCCTGGATTTTTTTTTTGATTCTAATTCTTTTATTCAATTTTTCAGCACCCCAATTTGAATATAAACGTTTTTTAAAAAAATCTGGATGGATATGTATTTTAAAAAATTGTACAAGCGAAAAAAAATTTCTTCGAAATTTTCAGTTCCATGCTTTTGCAAATTTAACTGTGTTTCTGAAATTTTTTTTGAATTCTGATTCTTTTATTCAATTTTCCAATACCCACATTTAAATATAACGTTTTTTAAAAGAACTTATGTATTTTAAAAAATTGTACAAGCGAAAAAAAATTTCTATTAAATTTTAAATTTCACGTTTTTGCAAATTTGACAGTGTTCCTGAATTTTTTTTGGATTCTGATTCTTTTATTCAATTTTCCAGCACCCCAATTTGAATATAAACGTTTTTTGAAAAAAACCTGGATCGATATGTATTTTAAAAAATTGTACAAGCGAAAAAAAATTTCTTCGAAATTTTCAATTTCACGTTTTTGCAAATTTGCCAGTGTTCCTGAAATTATTTTTGTTCTGGTACTTATTTTCTACTTTTAACGGTTCAACTTGACGTTTCTTAATTCTGGACTTGTTTCGATCCCTTTGAAATTCAAAATATTAAATTACTTTCGTTCTCAACCATTTTTTTCTTCCTAAAAAAATAGAGAAGCAAATTTTTGCTATTTGCAAATTTTCTAGATATTTTTACACAACTTCCAAAGATACTCTTTTGCCTCATCTTTTTATAGCCAAATAAATACTGAAACAGTTATCATATTAAAAAAACTTTGTTTTAGTTTTTCGTAAACAAAATTGCGAACACCATTATCGTAATTATAACTATTTAGTCATTTAGCAGTAATTCAGTCGTAAATCCTTCCATATTCAATTATGAGATATAAAACGTGTAAATGATCAGGCACCTTCCCATGATCATTTACACGTTTTATATCTCATATTTAGTCATTTATTGTTTCATTCATTTATTGTTTCATTCATTTATTGTTTCATTAATTTATTGTTTCATTAATTTATTGTTTCAGTCACTTATTTTTTCAGTTATTTACACAGAAAAAATAAAGTCTAAATGTAATCACACCTAGAAAGCTAAAAAGGCTAAAAACTAGTTCAGATTTTGGCTAAAAGATGAATCAAGACAAGTTTTGGTCTTAAAATTAAACATTTGAGGATAAATTTTAGTCCAAGTGGACTAACAACAAGACATATGAGGATAAATTTTAGTCCAAGTGGACTAAAAACAAGACTTATTTTTTTCTGTGTTTTTTTTCTGTCTTTTATCGATTTAGTCATTCAGTGGATACAATTCTGTCCATCATTGGGTTCAATCTGCGAATCTCTTAAATCGAATCAATGGAACAGAACAATTAAAATGAATCAACGTAACCTTTAAAAAAATGCTCAACATAACCTTAAAAAAATGCTGTCCCATTAAAAGAACAAACCAAGAAACAAAAACACAAAAGAACTTGAAACTCAAAATGAGTAAGACAAATTTCTCGTATATTGTCGTCCAACACAATTGCAAACAAAAGCACTGAATACGCACAACCACTATCACACAATTTGTCACTTTTGACCTATTTTAGTCGGAAATCGCGAGACAGAAAATTTCCGGTTCGTGAATTAACAAGGTACGGGCAATAATTTGATGATGTACCTGTTGTCACTGGTGTCGTCTGCACTGTCACAATTTGCTGCTGTCAACGAAATGTCAATCTGCCACAGACTGTACTCACTAACTTGCGTAGCACGTGGACGAAAACGTAACACGATTCTAATAATGTCGCTTTTCAATTTTAAACCTTACTTTTCAAAGTGCTAATTCCCAAGGAAATATTACTAGTAATTCAAAGTGTTAATTTTCAAGGAAATATACTAGTAATTCAAAGTGTTAATTTTCAATGAAATATTACTTTTTAAAGTGTTACTTTTCAAAGTGTTACTTTTCAAAGTGTTACCTTTCAAAGTGTTACCTTTCAAAGTGTTACTTTTCAAAGTGTTACCTTTCAAAGTGTTACTTTTCAAAGCGTTACCTTTCAAGGACTACTTTTTATTCGATCAACTATGATTTGTTACAAACTGTAATTTGTGATGAATTGAAAATAATTGTCAATGAATTTGCAGTGCCCGGGAAGAGATGACGGTGAGAAGACGAGGCCGGAAGCGATTTGACGCCGATAACCGAGTTGTCAAGTCGCTCTTGTCGGAACTGAGTCGGGCCTTAAGTGCAGTGAAAAACCGTTGGCTAGGTTGTAAACGCGATGGGTTCGGAGTTCGAGTCCGACTGCGGCTTCTCGTAGGAGGGGTCCTGCCTATGAGTCCCCGCTAGTCCCACTTACCAACCAACCAGAAACCGCGACTACCGGGGAATCCTAGTCAGCATCTCCGCCAATCCTCTCCGGATCGGAGAGTGCTCTTCGTCGGCTTTCCGGTGCGCTGCTCAAGAGCTCGAGCTGGCGAACGGACTCCGGCGTCAACTCAGGACACGCAACCTTGAGAATCAGTCTCCACTTGACAGGCCGCAATCATTTTTCTTTAATTCTCCACGACGCCCAGATTCACGCCGCTTACAGCAAAAACACTCAAACTGACACTCAACCTGCACTTTTTCTCGTCTCGTCCATGCCCAATTCTATCATTGCGGTACTAAGTTTCAATTCGGCAGCAGTTCCGGTAAAAGGGATTTCGTAAATGTGCAAATAAAAATAAATCTTTGATTTAGAGTTAAGTACGTTGGTAATAATAAATTAGGGTTGGTAAATAATTTGCTTGTGAGTGTATAATGTATAATTTAGGTATATAATTTGATAGTGTACGGATATTCAATGTATGTAATTGCTCGCGAGTTATGGAGCTTTGTAAATTAATTTTTGTAATTCTTTTCAGGTAGAAAATAGAATTGACAGATTTGTGAAGAATTGGCAAATTCGTAAAGAATTGGCAAATTCGTAAAGAATTGGCAAATTCGTAAAGAATTGGCATATTCGTAAAATGTATTTGAAAACAAAAAACACTACCTAAATACATTGCACTTATACTTACATATTATGTAAATGAAAGAGAAGAAAATAAGAAAGTGCATATTGCAATTAAAAAGGCACCATTAATTTTAGAAACTACCATTTTAATTAGAATTGAATTATAAAAATTGGAAGGATGCATAAAGACTTATGAGGATGCATTACTAGTATTGGAGAATGAACATTTGATTTATCAAGGTAGCATTATAATGGATAGAGATGCATTAAAATTTAAAGAATGAACAATACAATTATAAAGAAAGCATTAAGATGAATATGGATGCATTAATATTGCAGAATGAACATACAGTGGAATCTCGATAACTCGAATCACCAAGGGAAGCGAAAAAAAGTTCGAAAATTCGAGTTGTCGAATAATTTTTATTAGTCATTCTTTTTTTAAAAAAAAACAGTCATAAAAGAAGTTTATCTATAAACTGAGAAATAATACTACAATAAATAATATCTGCAGAGCTTATTTGCGGAGCTATTTTCACGTTGTGAATTTTATTTTAAAAAAATTTAATGGTTGATTTGAATGATTTTTAAAAAATCAGTGATTTGAGTTTGTTTGTTTGTTTTTCTAGTGTTCAAACAGAATTCCTGAAGTTTAGCAAGAATACAGAAGATCTCCTCTGGTATACATTTTCATGTTCTTGAATAAACTTCTGCGCAACATCTAAGCCTGCTATTGCTTCTTTAAATGTCGTTGATTGTGTAAAATCTTCATCACTTTCTTC
>WNHD01000943.1:0-23622 GCA_011057455.1 Ganaspis sp. Gsp50
CAATACTGCGCCAGTACTGGACTGCAGTATTGCGCCAGCCTTGTTTAGCAATGGCCAGTACTGGCGCAGCACCGTGCCAGTTGTCAATTTTTCATTGGGATATTAACATTTTATGTATGTATTTATGTGGTTTGGAAAAAACACAAACCAAAGTTTTGGGAAAAACACAAACTATTTTGGGAATAACACAAAATAGTTTGGGAATAACACAAATTGGTTTGGGAATGACACAAACTGGCTTGTGTTTTTCCCGAAACTATGGTTTGTGTTTTTCCCAAACCACACTTATTGTACATTCTACAAAGCGTCTCTGCAGTTTTCACAGAGCATTTTTTCCGTGTATATTCAAAACAAACGAATTACATGCAAAGGTACACACACACACACACACAGACGAACAAACATGCATTCATACATTCACACACACACACATCACATTAAGTTTAAATTATAAGCGAAAAAATAAACGTAGTTTTTTATCATTATATTTTCAACAAGAAATGAGTTTAATCGGAGAGAAATATATGAACGTTAGTTGAAATAGATAAAACCGTGTGTTTAAATAGACTTTGCACCGCACGTGAATTCTACAATAATACACTGAAAAAAAAATTTATTTGATTCAAATAACCATTTACTTGTCTATTACCAAATAAATATTTATTTGAACCAAGTAATTATTATTTAAGACTAATAAACAGTAGTTGATTCAAATACAGAAATAATTGTTTCAAATGTCATTTATTTGTTATTTGATAATAGACAAGTAAATGGTTATTTGGATCAAATACATTTTTTTTCAGTGATATGTTAAATCGGCTGAATAATTCAAAACCAAAAATTTATTTTTTAAGCCGAATGAAGAACTAATTTTCAGCCCCGTTGCTTTTGAGATGAAACAACCCTAACATGCGTTTCTAATAAGAGGCCATCCACATATTACGTCACACTCTAGGGGGGAGGGGGGGTCTACAGATTTGTGACACCCTGTGTTAATCTCCAATTTTTTCCATGTAAAAAGTGTGACATGGGGGAGGGGGGAGGGTCTAAAAATGGCTAATTTTGTGTGACGTAATATGTGGATGACCCCTAACTGCCCCAGAAGAAATTGATTTTGGTTTAACAAGCTGTATAATTTGTAGTTGAAATTGTATTACAAAAGTTACATTAATTTGTGTACGTATACGTAACCACAATATGGCTAATTCATAAATTACGTATCTTTTGTGGTTATGTGTCTTCCGCCAAAAATTTCGAACCGTAAAAAGCCTCTATCGCTCTGTATCTATACACTTTTTAAAAGTATTTTGTAGTAATTTAGGACACTTTCTTTCTCCATAGTATAATGCGGTTGTCTTACTTACTATTAAAAAGATTATTACTTCATAAAGATCTATGATTCAATTTTAACATTACTATATGTATAAAAATAGGCACATGTATATTCTCCGTTGACTTTGAAACGAAAAAGAATTAATTTCTTAAACGCATCGAAAGAAACAATTGGTACTATTAACCACGTAAATATGGTTGGATAGAAGGATAACTCGTTTTGTTTGATTAAATTTACTATACGGAATTGGTTAACTTTACTTATAGTGCGATTAAGATTATCCAAGATAACAACGTATAGGTAGCTGATTCTACCGCAGTTTCTTTCGTTAATGTTTACTAAATACCATATATATGACACGCTCCAAAAAAAGGGACCTTAGAAGGAAACAATTATAGGTTATGTTTGATAATAGTTGCAGCTCACTTAAATCTTTCTAATTATTTCTACAGACGAAAATAGTTTTCTGATACAGTATACTGTATCAGAAAACTATTTTATATCTACCAAATATTCTTAAAAGCAGCTTTTGCCTGCAAAAATTTAAAAACGAAGCTTTAATTAAGTTAAAACTGTCATCAAACATAACCTATAATCGTTTGCTTCTAAGGTCTCTTTCTCCGGATCGTGTCACACAAAGTAATCACTTTTATTTTCCTCAGTGCGCTAAAAAAGTGGTTTATAATCTCTAAATCCAAATTAGCGGAGTTTTCGAGGATTTAGATTTAAAGAATACGATATCTTAGTCCCTACAAGCAATTTCTGCACTTCCTTATTTTTTATAAAGTAATACAGAAATTGCTTGTAGGGACTAAGCCCTAAAACGGAAAAACATAGGCAAGTGAAATTGTCGCTTTCGTTAATTATTGTTTTTTATTGCATATATAGGAATAGCGAACCAAGTGACAATGTCACTTATACATGTTTTTCTGTTGTAAGGCAAAAGAGAAAAGAGAGTAAAAATTTGTCTGATTCACAAACAATAATCTAGCTGCTAAGTTAGCGAAATTTTACTCTTTTCTACTCATTTCTAGATTTGCATAGGTATTTTCACTGATTTAGCATCCAAAAGTCGCTGCCTCATGAAAATTGTTCAAATTTCGACTGACTCGGATTAAGAGGATTCTCCGAATGATTTTAGCGTCCGAATCAGTCAAGATTTCCGTTTCTGATGGCGCATAAACAAAGCACATAAGAAAGAAAATCAAAAAATGGACCTGAACTTTGAATCTATGAGTACCTATTTTACAACGAAAAAGCAAGTAGAGTATGAAAGTAATATATCAGAATGATGTCTAAAGAATGCGTTTCTATTGTTAGAATAAGGAAGTTTATTTGCCTTTTACAGGATCTGAGATTTTGATTTCCTGTGTGCTACTTTTTCTTAGTGTGGCACAATTGCAATTTATGATGCAACAAGCGTATTATTGAAAGCGTCACGACGCACCATTCCATCCCACTGCTGCGTGGCTTCGGGGCGGAGTGGCTTCCCGCCACTTTATATTAGTATCGCCTCGACCCTGAGCCTCTTTATGATCTCCTGTTTTCACGGCCAGTCAGACGCAGACGTGCAAGATGGCGCGCCAGGAAAACGCCGATAAGATCGACCTGACGCAGTGGCCAGCCGCCTTCATCATTCGACCCGCTCTACTAACAGGAGTCCATAATAAACAATATATAGTTGCGTCTTTTCTCTTTTTCAGAATTAGACCAGCGTAGAGACACTCCTACAAGAGAGACTAACACGTAATTGCACAATTATCACCAAACCATTGTTTTAAAATAATCGATACTTGTACATTTTCCGCTAATAAATAACATTCTAATTGACTGTAATACTCTTGTGGTCAATGATCAAAGATTAGACTGGAATTTTGTGTTTTACTTTCTCCAGCTTCACTTTAATCACGTGTAGTTTGAAGAAATTGTGTGAAATATTTCAAATGGTAAAATCAAATTTGAAAATATGTATCCAATTTTCTGTGCGGTTTTTAACAAAAAATACATATTATACATGCGTAGAATAAGGAAATTATCACTGAAAGAAAATTTCAAATCAGAATTCTTTTAGGATAACTGTTCATCAGAAATTATAATTTAAAAAAATACATCATTCTACTCTCTAAATTTTAATTAGTAACTTTTGATTAATTAAACACCATTATACCATCGAATTGTTTATTGAATGAATTAGTAATCGTATTGACTAACTTTTAGTCGATAATTTCTAATAGTCAGTAAAAAAACTACACAGTGAACTTGAAAGTATCATATTGATATCAAAAGTATCAAATTGATATCAAAAGTATCAAATTGATATTAAAAGTATCAACTCGATATCAAAAGTATTAAATTGATCAAGATTCTGTAATCAAATTGATACTTTTTGGCTTCAAGTGTAAATTTTCATTTAAAATGTCTACAAGTTTATTTTATAAAGTTTACTAATGTTGTTAGTATAGCGTTACTAAATTTGTAGTTTTATACTAACAATTAGTCATTACTGACTAAAAATTTGTTGAAGCGGTTACTAACACATTCAGTATAGATGATTCGATGCTGTTCAATTATATAGTCAAAAGAGACTATAATTCAGATTTAGAGAGTGGCATACAAAATTCTATGCAAAGTAATAGTCACAAAGTTTCTATATAAAGCCGAATTAATCACTTTTGAGTCATTTGAAAAATTGAAATTATAGGGCCGATTCGTCTATTTAATGAATCAGAAACTGTTTTGACTAATTTTTAGTTAGTAGTGACTAATTCTTAGTAGAAAACTACAAACTCATTTTGTAAAGTTTACTAATTCAATTAATTATGGTTACCAAATTAATTTGTAGTCTTCTACTTGAGAATTAGTCACTGTTGACTAAAAAATAATGGTTACTTATTCATTAAATAAATAAACGAATTGGTCCTATTTCCATTAGTCAAAAAACTCAAAAGTGACTAATTCAGATTTAGAGAGTACTGAGTCAAAAATGGTTATATGGTCCTTGTGTGCAATTGAGGGTCCGTGAGCAATAACTGCCTCTGAACGCACACGCAACTTTCTGCGCAGCCAGAATCTGGCTTAAGGAAGGATTATCACTAAAGGAAGAAGAGGTTCATACGCTGAGGCAGTTATTGCATGCGGACCTTCAATTGCGGATTTTTAAAACCACATAGTCTTCCATTGAATAGTGACAGAAAATGGTTTTTTAAGTTTCGTAATGCAAAAATTGCTAATTAGGTTGTTGCGCTTTTAGTAAACATATAGAAGATTGAGTTAGCAAGTTAGTTTCAATAAAAGCAGAAAGTGTTCATATTTATATATAAGGTGCATTATTTTATAATAGAATAAGCTACAATGGAGTCTATATTAACCGCGAATAGCAACTCGAGGTGCTTGATTCGGGGTTTTAAAGAAGCAGATAAAAATGTTAGTGATTTTAAAAATAACAAGATTTTACGGAAATTTCTATGCGGGTCAATTCTATGGAATAATATAAGAAATACATTCCAATCCTTATTAAATTTTCATCCGCGGAATTTTTGCAGAGTCAAATTTCCGTATTGGATGATTCTGTAGTATATCTACAGATATATTTTTAATATTTATAATTTTTATAATATAATAATTATAATATTATATTTATAATATTGTATAAATACTTTCAAACCTGTTGAAGCATACTTTTTAATATTTCCATTGGGAATTCACACCCGCAGAAGTTGTCCTTTTGAGTGTCGATTTATTTGCTCAAATATTAGTGGTGCCTTTGGGCCATGCTTGCACTTTTGATTTAGAAATAGTGCTATACAGAATCAACTAAATATTGTATCAAATGAATTAAATGTGTTTGGACACATTTCAATACACGTGCCATAGAGTCAAGAGCACTTTTTACGCACCCTGTTACCTTGTCCAACAAATATATTTTCAACAATTAAGTGAACCTTGACTCGGACTGATTGTTAAATTCTGTTATATACATATACTAAGTGAAAAAGTTACTGAAATTGTAAAGTAACGACTTTAGCAGTAATTGCAGTATTACTGTTAAAGTCCTTTATAACTTAAGTCAGATTTCACTTATTAGTATTAAGATATTGGTTTGTGATTTGTTTCATAATAATATACAGCAAAGAACAAAGGAAGAATATTCCTTAATGGGTCTTATTATTGTCTTAAAATGTCTTCATCTTTAACAATGTTCACAGATCATTACTGTGACAAGCTTTTTCTGAAATTATATAAAATAAGCATCTTTCCTGATTTAGAAAATCCCCATGTTAATAATCCTTGCAAATTTACCATTTTATTATGATACATGCGTTTATACATATAAGTAATATTTCGTTTCTTCCTTTTCAACAGTAAAAAGCTTCTCAAATATATCTAAAGAAATATACATTATCTCTCAGATAATTTATTCGCATCATCATAAACTTTTTTTTTGCAAATAGCGTCGACATCTTCCGATGAGCGTTCCAAACTCATGAAGAAGGTTGCTCAATATATTGAACCACCATCGTGCGCACGTACAGACTTGTGGTATTTTTGCTTTATATAGTCAGGTTGTGCTCAGCATCAATATTTACACGACAGGTGGATTTTTATCCACTAGTCCTTTCAGAACACATTAGACTCCATATCAATTATTGACACACATCGTATGTCAATTGAAGGCTGCATGTGTAAACCGCTCATGTGTCCAGCAGGTTAGAATTCGTTCCCAAGGTTCGCGAATATTGTACGCTTGCGTCCTACCAACACTCAAGATTATTTGCAGCATTTATCGCAGTTCGCTTTCGTCTACTGTCGTGCGTGCTTCTTACACTTTTGTAATCAAAACTTCACTCACATGATTTCACAGAACACACGCCTAAAGAGGATGACGCTTTTAGGACCACCTCTTTTTGAAAAAAGAGGGATAAAAATTAAAAATGTTTTATGAACCCGTTTTTCAACGTAGCAGTAGACTAAAGGGTAAGGTCTCGCAATTGTTTTTCGATACAATTATTTTCCGTATAGAAAAATTGCATCTCTTTTATTAACAGTTTAACAGTCCTTATATATGTTCTTTTTCATATATATGTTAATTTATGTTCTTTATAATGTCATTGCACATTTCATTGTGACTTTTGTTCTCGTTTCTTTTTCGTCTCAAGGGTTTCTTTACATCTGGTGCAACATAAAAATGTTGATTGCATGTAATTCATTGACATGCAGAGTTCAGCATATGCTGTTGTTTACAGAAAATGGCTGCTGG
This sequence comes from Ganaspis sp. Gsp50, assembly GCA_011057455.1. Classification (NCBI taxonomy): domain Eukaryota; kingdom Metazoa; phylum Arthropoda; class Insecta; order Hymenoptera; family Figitidae; genus Ganaspis; species Ganaspis sp. Gsp50. The sequence goes on from WNHD01000943.1 coordinate 6,591, forward strand.
CGGGAAAAGTGTTTTTCAAGCCGAAAATGAAAACTCTAAAAAACATATCCAGCAAAAGGGAAAAAAGAATCACCCGACTGCATTTTTAGACGAAAGATTAGACACAACCCCGTCTCCTACTGGGTATCGGGACTACAAACCACCTGCGGAAGTTCTTGGTGGCTATCATTCGACAATCGACCGGACGAAACCTGTTGACGCAAGTGACAGAGGCTCGTTGAGGAAAAAACCACCAACAAAAGAATACGAAGTTACACACAAAGTTCGTTTCCTCATTAAAAATTTACCCCTTAAAATAGGCACATTTTACCACAAAAACTTTCTAAAATTTTCTTTGCATGGAAAAATCTATCTTTATAATCTAAAAACTAATCAAAATAAACTAATTTCTTCATTGAAAATCAAGTTTTATGATTGGAAGATTGAAGGAATTTTACGACTGATCAATATCCTTTCACCTTTAGACAATACTCTTGGGAGACAGCGGAGTTGGAAAAACGTCCTTGTTGGTTCAGTTTGATACCGGAAGTTTTCAGCAGGGGAACTTTGCAGCCACTGTTGGAATCGGTTTTACGGTAACATATCATAATTTTATGGTTAATAGTCTGTAACGGTTAGAGTGTAGTTAGTTATGCGGGTCACAGTGGAGATTTTAGTATGGCTTAGAAAAAGTATGCCTATAGAAAAAAAGGTGAAACTAATTGAGAGACGAAATTTTGGTTACAATTTAATTAGTGAACTATATTTGACTAAAGGGCGTTAAAGAGATTACGAGAATTGTCGAGAAGAAGAAGAGCAAATTGGTGCTCTTAGTACCAGGAGCGCAGGACATGACAGAAGGAAGCTTAAGGAAGTATATAAAGCAATCGGGTCAGGGGATCCGGATCTCGGTGTTCCTTTCCCTTCAAGCAAAACTACCAAGGTGCAAATAACATAACAGTCTCCCTTGCATTTCTTTGTTCGGGAACACAATAAAAAACTAGAGCAGCGCGTGCTAGGAAAGAGATTGGCTAGAAGGAAAAGAGGCCTTCGCAAAACAAATTTAAAACTATTTTCTGAAAATATGAGAAATAAATCTTTTTCAGGTCTACAAAAAAGGCGTTGCTAGTGTTTTAACTCCCGATTCTCTTTCTTTACAGAACAAATTAGTTTCCGTAGATGGCGACCAGGTGAAACTTCAGATTTGGGATACGGCTGGCCAAGAAAGATTCCGAAGTGTAACACACGCTTACTATCGAGATGCTCATGGTACGTTCTTTTTGTGTTGGAATTGTAGTATTAGGTTGTTAGAAACGCGATAAATTTAATTGAAAACAGCTACGTGATAGATTTGTAACTTAACAATTCGCAATTTACGGTTGATGATTTCAATGGAAGAATGTGCTTTAAATGTTATTAAGTCAATATAAATGTTTTTGTCCAAACGCGCACGATTTCCTAATTCCAAATTCATATTTAAGTTTATATTATCTAATCTAATTCTTTCTTCATTATTCTTATCTCTCATTCCGATTCATGAAAACCACAAGCGTCACATATTAAACGTTTACTATACAGAGTGAAAATATTTTTTATGGACTGAAAATTCTACAATATGTACCAAGTGGATTAAATAAATTTTTCTACTTGTATGCCTTAAAATATTTTTAAATTTCTACAGCATGCTGCATGCATTAAAAGATTATTTAATTTTCTATTCTAAACTTGTACCTGTTGAATAAAACTTTTTTTAATTTTAATTCTTTTGTAGTCAGTCTTTGTTTTATAGATAGTCTTATGCAATGTGTACATCACAAACCAAGAATTTTTGTTTGTATATATCACAGGGCACACTTATTGTGCATTCTACAAAACGGCGTTGTAGTTTTCACAGGGAATATTTCTCGGAATATTTTTTCGTGTTCGTTCCAAATACAGCAAAGAACAAATAAAAAAATTTTGACAATCTTGTCATATGCAATTTTTGGCTTTTCTTTCGCCACTTCTTCATATTCTTCTCATGCGACAAACGTTCGCTCTTTCACCAAGAAAAAATACTTGGCTGAAAAAAGTGCCATAATTTAGGAATTATTGCTTCAAAAGTACGTTCTGTGGAATTTATACTATTTTAGTTAATACAAAAACAACACTCTAAATTTTGCAATGTTTTCTATTGAAACAATAACGTTAAACTCCAAAAGTACAGCACTTTCGTTAGCCAAGTAATTTCTTCTCAGTATTCCAATGTTAACAATGGCGTAAATCGTAGCTTCCGTTGAATGCTCTGAAAAGTAAATTTTGTTTGTTAAATAACATTTAGACCGTGTGTGTGAAGTTTAATAGTGAAAAAAGTACCTTTATGCTTCGCTTTCAAATTTTAATCCTGTTTTTAGCGTGTGAATCTGAAACAAAAGATAGAAGTTTTTAGAAATTGGAAGATTTTCTCTGGTATCGCTTTATTTTCTAATTCGTTTCAAAAATCGTTTCAGCACTGCTATTGCTTTACGATATAACAAACAAGAAGAGTTACGACAATATCAGAGCTTGGCTTGGTGAGATTCGAGAATACGCACAGGATGACGTTGTCGTCATATTAATAGGTCAGTTATAATGGAATTCGTTATGAGTTTATGAGAACAATTGCTCTTTTCATCATCTTTTTTTCCTTGAAAAAAGTAATTCCAAAAAGATTTTCACCTTAAATGTAAAATACAAGAAAATAAAAACCCTTATTTTAAATATAATTATATAGTATAGTAAATATTGAATTAAATAATATAGTAAATATTAAATAAAATAATATGGTAGATTTTAAGAAAAAGTTTCAACTCATGAAAAATCAAATCTTTTTCTTTGATGGCATTTGTTTAAAAAAGGGAACAAATCTGACTGTGGTTCGCTGCGAGAAATTCGTCGAGAAGAAGGCGAGAGATTAGCGAGAGAGTATCAAGTACCCTTTATGGAGACTTCTGCTAAAACTGGAGTTAATGTTGAACTTGCATTCCATGCCATTGCTAGGTAACGATTTTTATAGGCATTTTTGCTTCTTTTTTTTATGAGGGCGATTTATGTAACAAATTGTTGTTATTGCATCAGGGAATTGAAGGCACGCGCTAACATGAAGACTCAAGATCACTCCGAAGCGATGAAATTCAATGTGCAAGATTATGTTCGCCAACAATCAGCAACTCAACCCAGTTCTTGTTTTAATTCCAGTTGCATCACGGCCTGATTACATGCACGATACAAAGTCGTTCACGTTTTTGCTCTGTAAATACTTGCAAATATCTCTGTATAAGGCACAAATAAAATTTAAGGACAGTTAAAGGTTTTTTTATATACGTTTTCTTAACCATATGGGAGTTTGATTCTTGCGCCTAGATCGCAAAAAACTGGTAAGGGGTCATTCACAAACAACGTAGCTCGTAAGGGGGAGGGGGTCAAGCTATTTACTGCAATAAGAGGACAAAATGGCGCTAATGTATGGAACATTGTGCTACATGAGGGAAGGGGGGGGGGGTCAAAATTTCTAATAAATTGGGCTACGTAGTTCGTGAACGACCCCTAAAACAAATTATACTGATTCTCAATGACATTATGATTAAAATTAATATTTTTTATTTTTTTATATTTTTTGGTATTCGATTTTATATACATAATTGGGTTCGAAAGGGTTAATTTTTTATTTTTGTAAGTTTAGTTAATTTAATAAACAAATAAAATTTCTTAACAGTTCAAAAAAATTGATTTAAATCGATATTATTTTATTCTTCGAAGTTGATTGATTAGAAACCTAAAAATAAGGTGAATAGGAAAATTTTGCTCAAAATAGTAAAAAATAGGAATAACAATAATAATATGTAATAATAATAATAATAATAATAATAATAATAATAATAATAATAATAATAAACAATAATAATAATAATAATGATAATAATAGCAATTGTTAACCTCTCAAAATGTCATGCACATTGTATTTTTATCAATAATAATTCCTGCTTTTATTATATATTACGAAAAAAACGATTAATCTTTTGCAATTAATTAATTTCCTTCAATAGAAATACAGTTAAATGAGTTCAAAACTTTAAGTTGTAAATGTCAAACAAATCTTTTCGCTGGAAGAATTGGTAGCCAAAACTTATAAAGTCGGCAATTTCCGCACCCTAACCTTTTATTTTTCAGTATTTCGCAAACAGCGAATTAAACAATTGAGAATTAGTTGAAAGCAAAGAAATGCAAACAATACTAAACAAATACCTACCTAAAATATGAAACCTATTAATTTTGTTGCATAAGCTGTAAAATCAAGAAACAATAACCTCGCGTTTGTTTAATAAAGTTGAAAACCGTTAAAACTGAATTGTGTTAATTTGACATGAATGACAACAAGTCGTCAAAGTATGTTTCTTTTCAGTTTACCTTTAACCAGAGAAGATCTTTTTATTTCAATAAATTCTTGATTTACGGCAGACCGCTGACTTTATCTCCGTGATATAATTATTAATTACCATAATTACATTTAACGAGACAAATTTTCTATTTTCACTTGTTGAATTTCTAAACACTTGAGTCGCCATCTTCTGAGATGAAAATATACTAGAAGTTCGTCGATAACATTTTTTTTAAACGTAACAGGTCGATAACGATCAGAGACGCCAAGTGGCAAAAATCGGAACTATTTAATTGGCGGGAGAAAATACGCATGCGTAGATAATTAGTAAGATTTTTAGTTTTTTAGTATTTTCAATTACCACGATCTGTGATTATTTTAATAAAGAATATTACAAACTAATGGATTTTCAACTTTGTTCTTTATAAAAAGAGAACGAACTGTATTAAAATTTACAAACAGTTTTTGTTTGAATTTTGAAAATTCGTCCACTATATGCACCGTGATTCTGCGCAGTCGCAAAGTAAAGCTTGTTGTTTTCATTCGCGCGCAAATTTTCATGTGCTCTCGTGAAATTGTTTATTTTCAACAGTGTTTTGTCTTTATTTGTTAAAATGGGTATTTTGGGGTTGTCGAAACTAATTGCGGACGCCGCTCCTCAATCAATTAAAGAATCCGAGCTCAAACACTACTTCGGTAAGTCACTTTCATTATATTCTTAAAACATAACCTCACTTTTGAGAAACAAGTTCCGCTTTCAGAATTGTTTCTTCCATGAAGTGCAATGTTTTTTCTTTGTAAACAATGTTAAATTTATTGTTTATCAGGCAGGAAAATTGCTATCGATGCTTCTATGTGTCTTTATCAATTTTTAATTGCTGTTCGTTCCGATGGAGCTCAACTAACATCTACAGACGGCGAAACGACCAGGTAAAAATGCATACAGTTTTTTTTAATATTTTTAATCGGTACTTGCTGAATGTTTATATATTTATTGAATCTTGATGTGAATTAGCCCTTTTGATATATGCATTTAAAATCAGAATCGCAAACTTGAAATTTTTAGTGTTTAAAAATATGTAGTGTAATAATTACTGGCAATTGAAATCATTTTTTAGGAATTACTTAAACCCTGTATTTTTAATAAAAATATTTAATAAATATTAATAGTATTAATAATATTTAATAAATGAATATTTTAGACCAATTTTTTCAGAAAATAATTATTTTATTTATAAAATAAATAGAAAAATCTATACTTATATTTAAAATCATTGGTAAGCTTTTTTATATATTCTATTTAAAATGTAAATAATGTATACTATATGTTATAACTAAATGTAAATATGATAGAATAGCACTTTGTATATAGCAGTGACGATAACATAAAAAAATGTAAATGACAGTATTACTGGATAATAGCAACCGCAAATGTTATATTGTAAAAAATACTTATTTTTTAGAGGATTGAGTGAAATGGGTTAAGGTATTATAAAAAGGAATGTAAACCAAGTCCGTTTCTGGGCCTGAATGGCTGAAAATAAAGATTATATATGTATATATTTATATATATTTAATTTTCCTTTTTAAGAAATATTTTATATTTTTTATATTTTTAAGAAATATTATTTGATGAGTTTGTATGGTTTAATAAATAAAAGAATAATAATATAATAACGATAATTAGAGTAATTAGTAATAATACAAATTGTTTATTTAAAGAAAATTTCCACCGAACTTTTTCTGGATAATGAATTCCTTCTCTGAAGAAAAAATCATCTTAATTATCTTTTTTTAGTCATCTCATGGGAACTTTCTATAGAACGATCAGACTTGTAGAACAAGGAGTAAAACCTGTTTATGTTTTTGATGGAAAACCACCGAATCTAAAAGGTGGTGAATTGGCGAAAAGAGCTGAAAAAAGAGACGAAGCTCAAAAACTTCTACAAGCCGCAGAAGAAGCTGGTCAGCAAAAAATACATTTCTTAAAATTTATTTATAATTATAAGTAATATTGTTGATGCTATGTATTATGTAATTTTTCAAATCCATTGTGTCTAATTTTTCCAAAAAGATGATTAAAAAGAATGAAAATTTTAACAGGAAATGTTGAGGACATGGACAAATTTAACAGACGTTTAGTTAAAGTAACTAAAACTCACAACGAAGAAGCAAAACAGCTTTTGAAGTTGATGGGAATTCCTTACGTTGATGTGAGTAAAATCTTAAAAATTACAAAAATCAAAGGGGTTATAACTTATATTTAATGAAAGAAAAGCATATTTTCTATTATTAGTTTATGAGTCTAAAAGTTTACTAAATTTGTTAAGTAGTCGATAAATTTACTATAAATGTATTGATTATTATTTTACTCTCAAAGGCCCCTTGTGAAGCTGAAGCTCAATGCGCAGCTTTGGTGAAAGCTGGAAAAGTTTTCGCAACAGCCACTGAAGATATGGACGCCCTAACTTTTGGCGCGAACGTGCTTTTGCGTCGCTTGACTTTCAGCGAAGCGAGAAAACTGCCCGTTCAGGAATTTCATTTTGATAAAGTCCTCGAGGGATTGGAACTAAACAAAGACGAAGTTGGTTTTTTTTTAATTTCAGAGCATTATTCATATTCATTTTCATGAAAATAAGTAATTTATTAAGAAATTTAATTTACAAAAATGATAATTTAATATTATTTAAATTAAATATTCAATTTATTAAGTATTTAAATTATAAAAGTTAAATAAATTAAATACAATAAAATTTAAATCTAAATAGAAATAAATAATATATTTAAAATCTCATTTTCAGTTCATCGATCTTTGCATAATGTTAGGGTGCGATTACACTGATAGCATCAAAGGCGTGGGTCCAAAGCGAGCTATAGAATTGATCAAAACACACAGATCTTTGGAGAAAATTCTCGAAAATTTGGACACCAAAAAGTTCCCGGTCCCGGAAGATTGGAACTACAAACAAGCTAGGCTTTTGTTCCAAGAACCGGAAGTTACAAATCCGGAAGAAATTGAGGTATTTTTTTTTAAAGCAGTAAATCGAAAATAAAGTTTTGAAATTTTTAATTTAAGATTTTTTGTTCCAGTTGAAATGGACCGATCCAGACGAGGAAGGTTTGGTTCAATATCTCTGCGGGGACAAACAATTTAATGAGGAAAGAGTCCGAAATGGAGCTAAAAAATTGCTCAAAGCGAGAAACACCTCAACCCAAGGCAGACTTGACTCGTTCTTCAAAGTTTTGCCCAACCCGAATCCCACAAAACGCAAGGTCGAGGATAAGAAAACTCCCGCGAAAAAGGGAAAAACTGGAGCAAAACGTGGAAGAGCGAAATAATTTATTTATTATTTTTTTTGGTACTTTTTTGATGTTTGAATGAGTGACTGAACGAAAGGAGACGTAAGTTATATAATAAAAACCTGAATTTTTTTAAAGTTTCGCTGTTTTTTGTTTTCTTGAAAGGAAAGCTCAAAAAGTGAGCAACTTTCTTATACTTTTATTTCATAAAATATACACTTATCAGTTTTACAAACTTAACAAATACTTTCATTCGTGCTGAGACCAGGAAGAAAAATTCGCATCCGAAGTGGATAAAATTTCTTTTTAAAATCTGTAAAAAATATAGTGTTAAAAAACAACAGTAAAATGATTCCTCTATAAAATACACAGGGTATTTCAACAATTAAGGTATTCAACAATTAAGGTATTCAACAATTGAGGTATTCGACAATTAAGATAATCAACTATTGAAGACACAAGATATTCAACAATTGAAGATAGAAGCCTTTCGAAAATCAGAGCCTTTCGAAAATCAGAGCCTTTCAAAAATCAAAGGCTTTGACAATTCAATAATTTCCAGTGAAAGGAAATTTTCCAAAGGTAAATATTTCACAAGTACACTTTTCGTTGCTTTTATTGTCACGTTATATTTGATAATAAGAATCTTCGGACGGTCTATTCGTCGAATTTTAATCTCAGTCTTCGCATTCTCAGAAATTTTTTTCCTGATGAAAATTTGTCTAACATTGATAACAAGGATCAATGGAATTTTATAACCGTGCTCCCAATCGCGTTAGGGTCTAAAATATGATTCAAGGCCTGATCTATTCCAATTGGTGAGAAAACTCGATCCACGACGGTTTGAAGTTTGTCCGCGTCGACGAGTTCTTGAAGGCAGCGCAAGTAATTCACGTTTATCTTGGAACCCTCCTTCCAACTGTAATTACTGATTCCAAAAAAGTACTGCAAAATAATTATTTCTAAACAGTAAACTTTTTAAACAGTAAACTTTTTAAACAGTAAACTTTTTAAACACTAAACTTTTTAAACAATAAACTTTTTAAACAATAAACTTTTTAAATAATCAACTTTTTAAACAGTTGAATATTTTTAGCTACAAGTTGAAACTCTTACGTTTACGTTTAATTACCTGAATCACTAATTGGAGTCGAACACAGCCGGTGAAAATACTTCCGAAAACGAATCCTAATGAGTCGGAGATCATTCTTTCTGGAACGGTCGAGGTATAGGAACCGTGAGTCGATAGGTAACGTTTTAAAATATTTGGATCTATCGGATGGCCGCCGGTGTAAAAAATAGCATCGTATCTGTAAAAAAGAACACAAATTGTTAGAAAACAAGTTTGTATATTCTTCAACATGTGGGTATACTTGTCGCGTAATTCCAGTTCCTTCTCGATGTCGGACTCGCCTAGAGGAATTGCTTCGTCGGCTCCTAAAGCTCTGGTGACTGGAATCGCGTGCGGTCTGCAGGCGGAAACAACGTAGCCACCCCAGAGTTTTATCAGTTGGGTCAGGACACAACCGACTGGAGTGCTACCTCCGTAAATTAGTACTCTGAAATTGTGTTAAATTTCTTTCTGATTAAAAAGAAAGAAGTGTCAAAATAAACAGTTTCGATGTAATTACAAAAACTTTTGTAAACTATTACTTTCTTTTACAAAAGTTTTTGTAAACTTACTTTCTTTTACAAATTTCAGAAGTTCTCAAGGTTTTTTACCTCTTGCCTTTAGCGTTTCCTTCTTTGATGACTGATCCATTGACGAGAGCATCCCAAGCGATACATCCACTGTATGGTAAACTAGCACAAGCTTCGAACGTTACTAATTTCGGTCTTTTTGCTACTTGTGTTTCAGGAACCACCAGATACTCCGCCATCGTTCCTGGTGCCCAAGATGGAACTGCGAGGAACACTTCGTCTCCTATGTCGAAGTCGACCACACTTTGGCCAATATCCACCACGACTCCGGCACAATCCCTGCCTAAAGTTACCGGCAAATCTTTGTGTCTCTGAAAAATCAGTGACAATTTAAAATCAACCTGGAAATCCGGGATTTGGACAGTCTAACAGAAAATAACAATTAGCCAATTATTACGTGCACGAAAAAATGTTGAGCTACTAGCGCTCCAAAGTATTGGGAAATTTATTCAATAAACTCCATTGTTTTGCATAGAAAGAGTAAAGTTGCATATCTTTCCTGAATTTGGAAGCGCTAGTTGCTTAATGTTTTTTTCTGCGAAGATGAAAGTTACTTTGGAAATTCGAGACTTGGATTGCTTGGCAAAAAATACAATTAGCCAAATATTCTTGGCTTCGGTTGGTGAAAATTACTCTGGAAATTCGAGATTTGGATTAGTTGACAGAAAATACAAAAATGGTGTGCCCTTAGAAGCAAACGATTCATAGACAAACTCAATAAATAATAGGGCTTCATTGAGACAAAAGATTTGATATTCTGTAAATATTCAGAATAGTAAATCTTCTGCCACAGTGTCTAAGCGTTTTGAGATACTCACTCCGGAATTTAGGATTTTTCTATACGCTTTACAATAGCCGGAACATATTTTTATATCCACGTCGTGAACGGAAGCAGCTTTTACTTGCACCAGTAGTTCGTTTTGTTTCTGAATCATAGGCATTTCTGAATCCTCCACCAAGGAGACACCCTAAAAGTTGTAGTTTTTCCGAGTTTCAATTCGTTATTTCTAGAATCGATTTTCTTGAAAAAAATGTACAAGTTCTTTACCTCAGTGCCAATATAATGATGACAAACGATTGCTTTCATATTGTGTAAATGACGTAGGGTGTTTCTCCATTTCTGACCGATGTAAAACCCAATCAAACTTCCGGCTGCTATCCCTATCAAGAAGAAGCCTATTTCTCTTCCGGAAACTAAAGAATGACCATAAAAGTCGATTTTTACACCCGGTTTCAAAATAAATATACCTTCATTATTATGAAAGATATAATAATATCGATAATATCCTCGATAATATGTTAGAGAAGAGAATTTATCAATCCAATCCATCAAGGTCATTAGGAAATAAACCCAAACAAAAAATAAATCCAAATATTTTCTTACCTTTGAATTTATTTTTTAATGATCTTGATGGATTGACTCGAATTGATAAATTCTCTGAACATACCTTCGTTGGAAAAAAAGCTCCCGAGATAATGGTAAAAATTTCTCGTATTTAATTGAATAGCAGTGATTTGAAATTGCAACTCGTCCCAGCTCCTTTGTAGCAAATAAATAATTCTAAGTCCAAATTCTTTCATTTGCCGGAAGTACTCCTCATCGTTTAATTCTTGCAAAATACGCCTACATTGAGAAATTAACGATGACAGCCATTGTTGTCCATGTTGAGCAAAAACAGCAGCCTCGACCTTGAAATCAATTATAATATCTCAGTTTCAAATTGGTACCAAATTTTTAATACAAAATAGCAGAAACATAAACAGAAATTAAGAATTGAAAGCTAAAAACTTCTTTTTATTATTAATTCCTTGAATTGAGGACTTGGCCCCAAAAACGAGCCAATTGATAAAAATAAATTGATCTCAAATTCAGAAAAATTGATGAAAAGCCAAACGAGTGGGTCACGTGATAAACAAATGTTTTTAATAGCCTAAAACTTAATACAAAAAAAGAAAAGAACAGAAGATTAATTTTTGAAAAATTTGTCAGTAAATTGTTTGCAAAGAAACGTTATGTAAACTGAAAATAAGAACAGCAAGTAAATAAATTACCTGTAAAACTTCTACTTGGTTCGAAAGTCTGAACCAAATTTCGTCCATTGTTATCTTTTGAATTTTTTACAGTAGAATTTATCAATTATGCATAGTTGATGAGCGGTGTTGTTGTTTTTGTCAAACGAAATTCCCGGCGTCCGTACAGCTGGAAAAACGGCTCTAGAGTGATATAAATAATTCGTTAACACATTGGACTAGACTTAAAATAGATACAGTAGATTTCGAAAATTATATTTCATTTTGTCTTATTTTTCTTCTAATCATTAATCTAATTATTTCGTTGATTACAATTAACTTGAGGTTATTTTACGTCACTTTGTTTCAATAAATAATAATTTGACGTTCGTGGTATACAAGATTTTCGAAAGAATGTTTTGGCACCAATTTTGTAGGTTAGGTATGGTCGTGTGTTGATTTTGATTTAAATGTTAGGTTTCTTTAATTGAGTACTAAAAAGTAGAAAATTGAATAGTCTTGTTATTTAAATAATAACAATTAAGTTTCATTTTAAGGTCCTTTTTGATTCTGCTTTATATTTTGTGGAAAAATTTATCAATTTTGAATTGTTTATTTTGACTTAAATTACCCGCGTATACGATAACAACACCTTGCGTTGGTTTTCTGAACCATTTAGAAGTTTTCAAATTGCCTAGTTTATCTAAATCTTTATTTATACTTGAAAAAGTAAATTATCTTTATAATTAAAAATGTACTTTAATTGCTTATTGAAAATGCTGAATTAGAAAAGAATTTAAATTTTTATTGGATTTTAAATATATTTTTTATTTTTTTTGTGGAAACATTTTTGTATAACTTTTTAAAGAAACTGAAATACCGACTGTAGAATTTTTCTGTTTTGTTCTGAAACTCCTAGAGGGAGCAAGATACCACTTTTAGGAGATTTTTATTTTAGCTTCTATTTAACGGTTTTTTATAATTACATTTTAGAAAAAATACAAATTTCTTTCATGGTCAATTGTCAGCTTTTTAGCATACATAGAGTGGGGGTGTAAAAAATTCACTGTTCAAATGCGTTATTTTTTCAAAATATATTTCATAGAAAAGAATGTTTGTTAAAAATTCCCGTGCTGTTCACTATAAAAGCGTCATAAGGTATAGTCAGACACATTCTACTTTACCGCTTCACAATTTTTACCAGATTTCCTATGCACTAGAACCTCGATTTAGCGATTCTGGATTTAGCGGCCGTTTCATTGTTTGAACTTTAAATTCTATTCAGACTCTATTCAACGTTTTACCCCCGAGTCGATTTTATACCTCCGGACTTGGAGAAAAATTTTTTTATTTGTTCTTTGCTGTATATAAGAAAATCTTTCAAGTGATCTTGAAAATTGCAGAATGTTCATTGCATGGTTTCATATTTTTTAAATTTGTTTTTAAGTTTGTTTTTACAAGTTCCGTTGACCAACAAATTTTTTTCTTGAAAGTTTTAACCCTCCTACGATTTAACCCGAGTGTACTCGGGGTGATAATTTACGTTTTAAAATTTATAACTTATGAAACTTACATTTTATAAAGATGTTCCACAGTAAAAATGAAAGCTAAATAACTATTTTTGTCAACAATATAAACTTGAAGTTATTTTTCCCATTGGGGACGACAGATACTGATATGCGCGCATGTGTTTCTGAGTTCTGCCATATGATGTCATTTCCGATATCAATTTCGACATCATTAGTGATATCATTTCCGATATCAATTTCGACATCATTAGTGATATCATTTCCGATATCAGATTTTTCAACAGGGTTTTGTATAAATTGCATAAATTTACAAGTATTGATGTATTGTTAGCGAATAATTAAGAAGTAAATAATTGCAAAAACGTACCGCAACGAAATAAAATAATATTTAAATACTTTCTTTAATAATATAAATCATATCAGTATTTCATGTAACATATTTTTCATATTTCACTTCTCAAGAATTCTACGCGCTTCTGCGCGCGCTTATTTTGCTAGTATTTAAATATTGCAATTTCAAAGAATTTACCAGTTTTAGGAAACCCTTTCAGAATCCTATTGGACTATAATAACTATAAATACTATTATAATTATAAATATTTATTGTTGAAGTTGTTTTTTCCTTAATTTGAAGTTTGTAGTTTATTGTATTTGTTTGTTTGTTTTAATAAGGAGCAGTTTTAATTTTATCGAAATAAGTAAATTTGTCTTCAAAATAATTCAGGATTAGTGATTTCCGGGAAGTTATCATACCTGAGGATCGTTTTGAAAAGGAAAGCACTTCTGTAGGTGGTTTCGAGTCTGTCTTGGAAATCGGTATAAGGAGGTCAGCGTATGCAAATAATAGGGTCGCGAGGGTTGGCAGGACTGGTGGGTCCCGTAGGTCAACGGACAAGAGGAGGGTGCGACCATACACTGTCCTCTTTCCATCCTCTTCCTGTATATAGGTGTAATATTGCTCTCTCTCTCTCTCTCTCTCTCTCTCTCACTTTCCTCCTGTTCTGCTCTTTCTCCCTTTGCGTTATTCTCTCCCTCTGGTTCACTTCCTATCATCTGTCTGTCCTTCTCCCTCTGGCCAACGAGCATTACGGCCCCATATATTTCCTCGAGCGGGCGATGGTGGCGGCTGTGGCGGTGTGGAGTCACGTCTGCAGATATAAAGGTGGCTCTACGCCTCCATACACCGGGTGAACCCTAAATTATTTTGATTATTTCCAACAATTGTCATTTTTCCCTTTCTTCCGAAATCCCAAATAAAATCCATTGTCTCAATTTGTCAAGTATTGTCCTTTTTTTATTCGCTCAAATCTGAAGTTGGCCTCTGTCATAACATAGTCGGCAATGTTAGTCAGGGGCCAACGGATATCCAAGCAAATTGAAGTCAGGAAATCAAAGATCGATTTCGAACCAGCTTTTTATCTTGTTCTGTTTTTCAGAATAGAGTAGCAACTTTATTACCCTTTTGTCCCGTTTGCTCAAGAACTTGGACTTTTGTAGAAAATGCAGTAAAACCTGTTTTATAGTCCACCTTGTATAACGTTCGCCTGCGCCCGTGGAAATATTCGATTTTTACGATACGAGACGAGACCAGAGGGTGTCGGTGGGGCAGGTTGTACCAGCCTCCGTTTTACTTTACGGTCTCCCGATTCCAACGAGAACTTCGTTCCACCTCCTACCACCCTTCGACGAAATCTCTTCTCTTCCCCCTAATTTCTATCTTTCAGTTCCTTCTTCTCTTCTTCGCAAAGCAGAGAAGTCGTGAAATTAAACGAAACCAAGTGCGATCCTGAGAAGACCGTTTCTGAGAGTTTTTCTAGACGTTGACGCGTTTTTCACAAGAATCCGACTCTTTTCCCTAATGAGGTGGCGAATAGCTTTTCTCACTTTTTCCTACTTTTTTCTACCCCAGACTTTTCAAACTTTGAAACCTCCGGTCTGTTTTTGTTTCAGCAATTTATATTTTTTGCTTTTATTACTTTTGCTTATGTTTTGCAAGTTTTGTTTTACTATTTTCATCCAATTTTTAAATTCTAATTATACGAACCGGGAATATAGAGAGTATGTGTCACAACTGGAGAAATAGCGGGAAATAATATATGGTACTCGATAATACGATTATACTTTCTGTGCAAAAATAGTCGAGCGCTTATTATCGGTGATTGATAGGTCAGTTTTTCAGTCGATGCTTTCGCAATGTCACATTTCACATACTTCAGCCTCGTTTTCAACCATTGCGCCATGAATACGCCATCCGTTAATGTGACGGTACTTTGGACGCATGCTTAATTGCTTTAATTAAAATTCACGTCGCACCTCGGAATCCCAACGGTTTGTCGAAAAGGGCGAATAGCACAGCACAGACAGTTGTGATATACGATTACGAATTCGGATTCCAGAATTTCTGATTCTCGATGTATACTAAGAAATGAAAAATGGGATACAAATATAATATGTGGCTGTGACTTTCTCGAAGAAAAATTGTTTATCTTTAAAGTTTTTGAATAAATTAATTTGAAAGTAGAAAAGAACAGATTGAAAATAAATTAAATTCGTGATAATAAATTGGGTATCAAATCGTTCTAGTTGTCTCGTAATCCCTTATTTTGTACTTAAGTCATAAAATCTTTTCCTCTCTTTCTTTTGGAGAGGTAACGACCTCGGGACTGCGACGGGTAAGTCAGAGGTGGTTTGAAGGTTTTCAAGGGATCGTAGCTCGGTTTAGAGGTTAGGTTTGGGCGGTAGCCACAAGTGTCTGTACGAGCGCCGTCTCTCATTAATTCTCCACCCTTGTTGCTTGTTAAGGGGCGGTGGTGACGCTTTTCCTCTTACTCCCCTCACCATATCATGCTAGGCACTCCTCTACCCCATTTCATCCAACCCTTGGCTTCTTCCGCGTTTCAGGACAACCCACTATTCTTCACAAGGGTGAAAATGCTTCCTTCGCCGGATTGGGGTAAAACACCTACATATGTTTATTAGGACTTACTTAAAATTCACATTGCTCTTTCGCATGCTAAAACATGCGTAAAACATTCCTTATCCCTTACATTGATTCATTAGGTATCCCCAGTCCTAAAAACCAACTGTATTTCTAATTTTTTGTATTACGTTCTTTTTTCTCCATCATATGATATGAAAAATTAGCTCGTAAGGGTAACATATACATTATATTAATGTTATACTAGCTATAACAAACTCGCTCGCTTGGTTATTGTTGATATCATAATATTGATAATCAGAGTACAAGTTTGCTTCTCTATTTAGCCTTAAAAAGACTGAACTCGACCATAATTTGTTCTGTTGAACGCCGCATGAAATGGGACCATTGATCTCAAAGGCCTGGTAGGGCCCGATAAATTAAAGACAACATTAAAAAATTATTAGAGAAGAAAAAAAATGAAATATGAAAAACATTATAGCGAAAGGATAACATGTCTTATAAGATTATAGCGAAAGAATTACATGTCTTATTTACAGACATGTAAATAAAGGCAAATAAAATATAATATATCTAAAAAATTTAATGAAAATGAGAAATTAGTACAGAAAACAAATGAAAGGAACGAAAGAAGGAGAAAATGCTATGCTTAAAGAAGTGATAAAGAAAAATTAAAAACATCCAAAAGAAGACAAAATCAACATAAAATGAAAAGCCTAAAAAATATAAATGTAATACTGGAAGGAAATAAAGATGCAAATCAACATAATATTATAATAGATGAAATATAGAAGAAAAAAAACTAAAATGCAAGCAGAATAAAATAAAAGAAATTGCAGAACAAATTGTTGAATAAAAATTTACAAATGAAAATAAAAAAAAATTGTAGGAAAAGAAAATGCAATTATAAAAATAACTCGAGCTTAAAAAAGACATTAAATAATGCGAAAGATGAAGAAATCAAATATATTGCAAATATGACAAACAAGAATGAAATTTTTGAAAATGACTTAGGAAATATGAATATACAGGGTGTCCACAGACCTTGAATTCCTTGAAAACCTTGAATAGTGCTTGAATTTTTTTTTCACCTTGAAAACCTTGAATTATACTTGAATTTAATAACAAAACCTTGACTTTTTTAAATGTTGTGAATTATGACGTTTAAAATTACATTTT